>JAPYZP010000447.1:0-25135 GCA_030522985.1 Torymus sinensis | reverse complement strand
ATATCTTATGATATCTATCAATAAAACGATTCATTACCGTTGTCCAAGTATAGGTCGAATTTTTCATTTTGTCCAAGTACTACCCATTTTACCTTATCTGTTTATTGTTTTTTCCTTGAGCGGTCCAGTTGACCGGGATCTCCCTACATTAAGATTACGCTATCCATTATCCTTACACTCTATAAATGATATAATTTAATATCTACTCGGTCATTGATTTTTACTTCCAGTGAAATACAAATAAATGTTGTATATGAGTCCTCGTAAAAAAAATTATTTTGAATGTTACTTATTCCATGAAATACTTAATTAAATTAATATTTGATAATATAAAAAATAACAAAAATATTATTAAAAGTTTAGTTAGCATCTGAATCTACAGTATATTCTTTTTTTGCCAGATTTACAATTTATCTCTGAATCATAAATTTGTACGTCAATTTCAATATGTATTCGACATGAATGAATTATAAGTTATCATAAGTTATGTACATATTTGTGATACACGGTCGTCTATAAGCTATATATGTGTGTAATAACCATATGTATTTTTATCTTTGTATGGAGGGCTTTTTAGAATGGATTAATATAAAAAATGCTTATTTTAATTATAAATTTTGAACTTTTATTACAGACGTTAAATTGTTAACCTAAAAATGATTGTAGCAGCTTATTTTCATTATATCAATATATCAAATATAATAATGCATTATTCATTAAGATATTAATTATTATTAAAGAATATTTATTTTGAATAAACAAGACGAGTTTAATTTAGAATGGAGACAGAATTTCTTTTGAAAATAATCACATTTTAAATTAACCTAATTACATATTTACATAAGTTTATTAATGTGATATTTAATATTCATTGTTCCAATTATTATGTGCTTCAATGTTAATAGTGTCTAGCTGTAAACAGCTGTGCTATACGTCAATTTCTAATAATGGAGCTGAATAGACGCGGATTTAATTATAGTGAACCTGTGTTGTACAAGCCTCTTCACACATCACTAAAATATTCAAAATATGGACGAACATAAACTATTAGCGTATGCGAATACGTCAAATTGATAACTCAATGTATCACCATTCTCAGTTACGTACACTGCTTGATTTTTAATTCTTATTGACCTTTCCAAAGATCAAGTTTTTTTAAGGCGATAGAATTCATATCTTATCTGCAAAACACGCTTGCATTTTACGACTATAACATTGTAATGAACCAATATTCGCTCATCTCCTTGTTTAATTGAAGTTCTCAGTTACACTCGTCATGACGCTGCTAGCAAGATCTAATATCATATTTCCACAATGGTTTGCAGGAATTGGAGGTAAAATATATTTTATCATTTTTTACAATTTATGTTGCTTCCTCCTAGAGGAAGCTTTGTGATAGAAATTTTTTGAGTTGTTGTAAAAACATGTTAAAATTGTTTTCCGATGTGTTAGGAATCAAAATAAATGGTTTTCGAAAAATGTCTGTATGGATGCATGTGTGTATGTGTGTATACGTCTGGATCTCAGCTTCTAGTCGGGCCGATGCGTTTTTGTTTTGTTTCGAATTTTTGATTTTCTCAAAATTTATTCTTGCTTTTTTTTAATGATAGAATTGAGATATTTTAATCCAATAGATACCATTCGAAAGAGAATTAAAATACCTATATTTTCTAAAAAAGAAACAAATTTTAGCTATCGCGGTGATTTTGTTATTAACAAAATTGTGTTTTTTTTTAAAGCTTATAACTTCTAGACTAGGTCAATTGTTTTGAGAAAAATCATGATAATGCAGAAGATAACTAGCTATAATCTGTAAAAATTTGAATTGAAATATTTGAACATATTTTATAGGAACGATAAATTAATTTGGAGGAAGCTACGTGCCCATGACTTGGCAGCAGTTTTTTAATATTAAAAGTAAAAACGATAGTCATAATTACATTAAATTATATTAATTCATTATTACTAAAAATATTAGAACCTAAAAAGTTAAATAACCTAGTTTGAAGTTTGGATTTATATTTATTAAATAAAGTTTTGCTGTATTGTTTTAATATCTATACTTTCTTTACAAATTAGAGAAATTATATTGAATTTTTCTATCAAATAATATATTTTATTCCCATCTCAACTAAAATGGCCTGAAAAGCAGAACTATATAGTTATACTTGTTTCCTTCTTTCTATTTTTTTCTGCCTTTTACGGAAAAAAGTTAATTCAATATGAACTAGGCCGAACTTCTTCCGTCACCCGCGTGTATAAACACTTCGCCTCTTCCCGTGAATTCCACTTTCCAAGTAAAAAAAAGTAGCCACAGTTGAGATGAGAATAAAGTACTGCATAGATACTATTTCAATACATAAAGAATTAGATAAAATTCAACACCCTTAAAATATTTGAAACGATTTATTTATCATTTCAGTAACTTTGGTGATAATTCAGTTGGGCTTTATGAGTGGATGGACATCTCCAACATTAGCCCGACTCACATCACCTGATTCAGAAATACCATTAACCCCAGAACAAGCTTCGTGGGTAGCATCACTCGTGAATTTCGGACGGTTTTTCGGCGCTATCATTGGCGCCTTTACAACAAATTTGTTTGGCACTAAACGATCAATTTTGTTTACGTTGTTCCCACTAGCCATTGGATGGTTATTAATCGCTTTAGCAAATTCCGTGGTTTTTCTATACATTGCACGGTTATTCTGCGGTTTAGGACTGGGAATGGCCTTCAGCACATTTCCACTCTACATTGGTGAAGTATCAATGCCCGAAATACGAGGCGCACTAATATCTTTAGCTGCTTGTGGAGGACCTTTCGGACAAATTATCTCAAGTATATGTGGATCGTACCTCAGTATTAGTACATCATCGTTTATTTACTTCAGTTTGTGTATCCTGCTAATGGTTGTGTTTTTATGGTTACCAGAATCACCCCACCATTTAGCTAAAATAGGGGATCGCGAAGGTGCAAGGAAGTCTATTGAATGGTACAGAGCTGGAACTGGAGTAGATACAGAATTGGATGCAGTGGAGAAGTTTGTAGCCTCTAATAGTACTCAAAGCCTTACTGATAAATTCAAGGAATTCAAAAAATGGCCAATTAAAAAAGCCACTTTTCAAGTCATAGCTCTATTTACTTTTATGCAAATTTGTGGATTAAATAGCGTTATCTTCTATATGGAAATTATTTTAAAGCGTGCTAACTCTACAATTATTAATCCATCTGAAGTTGTAATCTACGATAACGTACTCGGCACGATAGCTGCTGCAATGTCGATATTCCTGATTGATCGATGTGGACGAAGATTTTTGCTACTCATTTCAAGTACGGGCGTTACCATCTCCATGGTTAGCATGATGATACATTTTTGGATGATAGACCAGGGTTTAGACACATCAAATCTACAATGGTTGCCTATTAGTGCAATGTTCTTATTTATAATTGCGTTTTGTATAGGAATGATGCCAGTTCCCAATACCGTTTTAAGTGAAATTTTTCCTGCTAACATCAAATGTATAGCCGCTTGCATTTCTGGATTGACAGGTGCAACTATGGCATTCATATCAGCAAAGACATATCAGCCTCTGGTTGATGTGCTGGGTGAAAAGTATGTGTTTATGATTTACGCATTATGTTCAGTTATTGTGATTCCATATGTTATTTTCATAATGCCAGAAACGAAAGGTAAAAGTTTGCAACAAATACAAGATGAACTTATTAAAAAATGACAAGAACCTCAAAATGAAACTACTAATTTAATGAACTTAACTGATCCTGCTAATAGATCAAGACATCCATGTGAGATCAATACATATGGCTCAAACTTGAGTCATGCGTAGATAGTGAGCAAAAGTAAAATAATGTACGAAATATGTGGCTGAAAACTAATTCATATTTAAAGATTGTTTCTAGTTCTGATTGGTCACATCTTGTGAGTACCATACTAAATGTGTATCATTTGAAGATGATTGTGGATACACCGCTATATTTATGTATATTTATGTTAATTATATTAAGTATTTATTGCATATTTATAAAATAATTTCATTTCTCAAATATGACAGTATTGTATTGTGTTTAAAGAAAAATAAAAATAATTGCGGCTGTAAAGTACTACAAATGAGAATTCTCAATACGAATCTCGAATAAACGAAATGTAATTATTATTGCAATACATTAGTGCTATACATAAGTAAATAAATATAATTTCTTTATTATTAAGTTATTATGTATGTTCTAACATTATAGATTTTTATAACACGCTAACTCAAATTTCTAACAAATTTGTAACGCAAAGCAGTATGTAATGTAAAAAACAGATGACTTGCTTACACTATAATTAGACATACGCAAAAATGTCAAATATTTGTATCACGAATTCGTCAATTGTATGTTTTCGATTCGTAAATTTGTACAGCTGAACAGTAAGATAGTGGTTTAATCAATAGGTGTATCAACACTGTACTGATATGTGAATGAAATGTCAGTTAAGTAATTTGTCTTTATCAATGCTTAAGATATGTATCTTACCGCTACAATTTGTATACTATAACTATTAAACTTGTATATTAGTATATTACGTAACTAGTGTGTGAAAAAAGTCACACACGAGTTGCATACGCTATTTCCTTTTTACCGACTTTGCGTGGAGTCCGTGCATGAAGTAAAATAATCCGTGTTTAAAATAATATTTACTTCACACACGGATTATTTTATTTCACGTACGGACTTCACGCACAGTCAATCAAAAAAATGAGTTACTTGTATATTTAGTTCACGGCTAAAAATTTCCATGGCGAAATTTTGCGAAATTAAGCGGGAAATAAATTTGATAAACAAATGTATGATAAGGACTGCAAATATTAGATCTGAATATAACTCAATCCATATTAAATGTTCTTTCTGTGTCTTACAAATGAAATAAAAGATAAAGTTTACAGAAAAGTATGCTTTAATTTCTTATTTATAAATGAAAAAGTAAAAATACTTTTAATTTATACAAGTAAAATATATTTTACCATTGTCCTTAACTACGGATTGATTTACAATTGAATTGCAAAATAAAATATTTATTTGTTAATAATCAATTTCGTGGTATCATTTTTTACATTGCATTTCAATCGGTAATCATGTGGAATTGTCATAGGCAGTTTGATAATACGTATTATAGTGAAAAACAATCACACTTTGTACAACGTTTTTACGTCACAGCTCATTTAGTTTGAATTTTTTATTCATATATGTATAATTAAAAATGGCATATAATTAATCCTTTCAAGCTTAGAAGAAGAAGGTATATGATAAACCAAGAAGTAATTGAAAGATCAGCCTTTATAAAAACTAATTCGCTCGTTTAATTTCGTCGCTTTATGCCCGCTAGTAGCAGGCTCTTATTACGTTATTTACCCCGTCTAAATGATGCCATTTTCCTCTGCCTCTCTCCCCCCCCCCACTCTCTCTCTCTCTCTCTCTCTCTCTCTCTCTCGCTCTCTCTCTCGCGCGCTCTCTCTCGCTCTCTCTCTCTCTCTCTCTCTCTCTCTCTCTCTCTTTCGCAGACACAGACTCCGAGCAGGTTTGCCAGCGTCTCTGCGGATAAAAAGTGCAGCTGCGCAAAATTAACGCGACTATCGCGCTCGTATCTCTCACGAACGAGAATAAAAAGCGCAGTTGAGAGATTGCCGGAATTATTCGTAATCACTTTAGCATTTAGATAGGTTCACACGTATACAAACATAGACCTCGAGAAAATAGCGACGAAAGGGGAGCGACAAAGAGGCTGTTTTCGCGCTAATTACCTCGATGGCGAAGCCGAGTTAGCGCGTAATTGCCTCTACGTCTTCGAGAGACTCCATCGGAAGGTTTCCTAAAAGTATAAGCACACCTCAAAGATGAAGCCGACTGTACATAGGTATACATAAAGAAGAGAAATGACAGAGCCGCGTGTACGCGACGTAAGGTCGCGTGAAAGCGAACGAGAGAGGAAGAGAGAGAGAGAGAGAGAGAGAGAGAACGAAAGTGAACGCTCGGTCGCTAGCTCGCGCGCGCGCCCCTGAAATCAGACGCACCGACGATCGATGCGGCCGGGCGTGCGGCGCTGTCTACAGGCGCGCGCGCCCGAACCCGTGCAGAAACTAGCTGTATACCTATATAGCGTGTAGAGTACATAGCGTCTCGTCGGAACAAAGTTAGAATTTGGACGCGTATAGAGTGGTGCCGCTTTAATTTCGTTGCTCTGGTGCCGGGTAATTTGCGCAGTTCCGGGCTGCGGGAAATCGAATTTCCGCGCAGCGTTAGAAAATTTTGGAGGTATTCTCGCGCGGGCTGCTGCAACTGCACGCAGCCGAAATATGATTGCGGTGGAATCGTAATTCAGGAAGAATTCGAGGAGGGAATTTATGGCGTGGGAGACGTGTTTCGTTTAGCTAGTGAATTCATTTGCATAGGGCTGGGAAGATGAGGAAGGGGCTTTCGTAATTGAATCGCGTGATGGGGGTAGTATTGTTATTTAATTCGAAGAAAATTTCATGGGATGATGAAGGATTGTGGTGCGAAGAGACGGGCATTATAGATAGTCTGACTTCACTGAACTATATTTCGCGTTTCAATTTAAATTTTAATATCTTTGCGGGACTCATCTCGAAGAAAAATTTTGTTACACAATACTACTAAAATTCTTCAACTGACATTATTTTTAATTAAATCGATTTAATAGAGTTTCAAAATTGTTTATCAATACTTTTAAAAAGTTTCGAAACCTTTGAACTTTTAAACAACCGTCGTAAAAAACGCTCGCCAATCTTTAATACTTCCGTAACTACTCACTCATAGTCACCCTTTACCGAAACTCTTTACGCATAAACTGAAAAAAACTTCGCAGCGCGCCTTACGCGCATCATAAAAAACCATTCGACGTGCACGCGCGCGTGCACACATACACAGGAAGCGTATATACCTGTGCAGACTTTTGCTCTCTCGCGCGCTTATATAACGTCGGCTGACAAATGGTCGGGATTTAAGTGACACAGCTGCCGACGCACGACCGGGAGCTTGCATTTTTCATCGGTCGACGCTCGCAGGCGCACGCGGGCAAGGGTGTAATGTCCCTCGCTTACCGTAAGTAATTGGATCCCGGCGACGGCGCAGCAGAGGAAAAGTTGAAAGTGAGCAAGGGAGAGAAAGAGAGGAAAAATGGTAACGGCCCAGACTCCTTATCGAGTTCATTATTAATAGAAGCTACGCGCCGGTAGCGCGTTGTGCAACTCCGCTATACGCTTTCCCTGTTATCGCGGCGATTTCGACGTTATCGCGGTAATCATGGTTGATTAATTTTTTTGTCCGCGTAATGAAATTCTTTTTATGAAAAAGTTAGAACTGAAGGTTTTGATATACAGATATATCATTTTCTAACAATTTATGATTTTTTTTTTATTCTCGTCTTCTTTTTTTATTCTAGGACGAAGAGTATAATGAAAAAGCAATGTTATCGATTTAAATTTAAAACTAAAACTAAAGTTAGCGTGCATCTTCAATTTATACAAATTTACCCAACTATAAAATCTAACGTTTTTTCGTTCGGCCAAGAAAGAAAAATTAGCGTAAATAAAAGAAGACTCGAACGAGCGGGTAACAGCGGCCGAGTCTTGTAAAAAAGGTAAAGTCGATAAAGTCAGGGGTGGCCGTGAGGTCCATTAGCAGCAGACGGAGGGCGAAAGAGTAGCCGATAGCGACTCGATCGCTGCCCGCGTCGCCGACGTCGCGTAATAGTCGAACGACGTCGAGGGGCCAAAGTTCCCTGCTAATGACTCTCTCGAACGCTACCGTCTGGATGTTGCTGAGAAGAGGACAGTCTACCAGAAACGCGTGCACAAGGGGGCGAGAGTTGTTCATAAATAAATCGCGGAATCGGTAAAGTCGTCGTCGTCGTCGTTACTTTGCTGGACTTGAAGCGCGCGAAGGTTTACATTTAATTAATTAGTCGCTCGACGGCGGCGTGTCTTCAGAGGACGGTTTTGCAAAGTTTCCCCGTGTGGTCGAGGTAACTTATGAAAGTCAATAGGGGTGGACGCGAGGGTTGCGGCACAGGCAAATTAAGGAGGGAAATTAGAAAATTGCGAGTGCCCGCGCAAACCTTATTTCCGAGAGTGAAATTGTAATTACGGCTAATGGCGTTATTCTTTTTATTAATAAAGTTTTGAAAAGTCGAAGAAAAAAGTTGTTGCCGAAAAGTTTCAGTTATGAATTTCTTAACACACGATGTAAGAGAATCCGGTAGAATATTGATAGCTGAGATTTACAGGGTGCAATTTTACGTGAAGTTCAAGATAAAATAAATCTCCGGTAAATGTTATTGTTATTTTTAAATGTGATAAGTATCAGGGTTAATTATGATTTTTGTGGGTTGAATAATAATTTTTATAAAAATAGATCTGTATCTAAACTAATCCTATCCATTTATTATCGCATATTTTTAACATTTAATCTACGAAAGGGTATATGTGTTGTAATTAATTAACCAAACAGCATATTGTTTTTCAAACAAAATATATTTAATTGGACATTTTTTAACAAGATGTAAATCCAACATATTCAACACTCACTCCTACGCTATCGATTTCCACCATTATAAATACCCACCAGACTGGGTTTCCTAATCTCTTCGTTTTATATTGAAATTTCAATGACCCGCATGGTCAAAAAACTCTCTTGCAAGATCAAAGGACCCTTCGATTTCCGATTCTACTCCAGTCGCTTATCGAGGCGTGCGCAACGTACGCTACAACTCAGTAGCCCAAGCATCGATTCGGGAAATGTTAATGGATTGCGCGATATTTTTTTGCACGCGTGCACAGAAAAGAAAGTTCCTTTTTTTCATTCGTCGACTGTAATGCTTATCAGTTTACTGGAAACGATAAGTTAGTCTTTCACCGATCGTACAATTAACTGATAGGCGACCCTTTTTACGTCGCACGAAGAGTGACAATAAAAACACGGTGCGGCTTTGAAGATTGTGTAAGAGAGACAATGTTTTGTTTTGATAATTAGTCAGCTCCAAATGCAATAAAAAGTAAATCTTGAAACTGCGTAGTCAGAAAGGCAAGCAAGTGACTAAGTGATGTTTTCAAATAAATAGAGTCTTTCATATTCAACATTTTAGATTTGAACAATAAATAGATAAAAAGTAATTTTATACATAAGAAGGAAACAAATGAAATATTAAACAAAAAACAATTGATATAGAAAATAGAACCTTTGCAATTTGATTGTTCAATTTGAATCACACCATCTATAAATGCTCAATTCACACATAGCTAAACCAACGTCCCTTTATTATCACATCGTAACGTTTTTGTATACACTTAAAACTAATTGACTAAATTGAAAATCACAGTTGGCAGAGCGACTAATGACCAAGTGATCACGGATGATCCTGAGCTGCTAAATGTGATAGCCTTCCTGCCGATAGGCGTCTTGCTGATCGTGAAATTCTTGTCGAGGTCCGTGACATAGTATTTGATCCAGGGCTTGTAGTACTTGACATCGGCGTACAGGCCAGGAAGCTTGGGCCAAGCGCAGCCCTCACCACCTGATACAACACCCGTAAGGTAGCCGTTGCAGAGCATACCACCGCCAGAGTCTCCCTATTAATTGAAAATAGTTGTCTTATCTACAGATTGTAAAGTGATAGTAACTGAAGATGCTATCATAAGAAGAGGGATAGGATACCTGGCATGCGTCTCTGCCACCCTCAAGATATCCAGCGCAGAACATGCCCGTTGGTACTTCGGTGTAATTGTGCATGAGTTCTCGACACAGAGGAATAGGTAGTAGTGGGAGATCGACGTACATTAGATCACTGCTGACACTAGGTCCACCCTGAAATATGAAAAGAAATATGTATTTCAGCTTGTCTAAAATCAAAATATTTAGTTTGCAGATGATGTTGACACGTACGGATATTTTATATCCCCAGCCAGAGACTTGACACACTGTCGATGGTGGGAAACTCTTCGGAGCAATGGTCACTGGTTTTATCCATGGGTCGAACTTAAAGGGCGAACTCAGCTAAAAATAATTTCGAGCTAATCAATATTAAGAAGGCTTCCGCGAAAATAAGAATAGGTACATAAATAGTACATTGTGCAACTCGGGAAGGAAATTGACTTTTACTAGCGAGGATGATGATTGAGCACGAGTGATATACGAGAGCTCAAAATCATCATCCGAGTCTGAAAAAGTCAATTGTTCCCTTGTTACACATCGTACTTTTTTTAATAAATGCAGGAATAAGAATTTTTTTTGCATGAAAAGTGGACGGGTATATCGAGTCGCCATAACGGGAGACTAATTACTTTTTCTCCCGCTGTAGCGGGAGGAAAAGTAGTAGCCGGACAAAAAGTACTTTTCCTCCAGCTACTTGGAAAAATCTCACTAGACGCTCGAAATACTCAACTAGAAATTCACTTTTCTATGCAGGAAAAGGTCGTTTTTCATGTACGTGTTGAAAAAAATAAATAGGTTTGCTACGCACCTGCAAAAGAGAGACATCATTCTCGAGAGTATCAAGATCAAATTTAGGGTGCACAATGAGATTTTTCACGTAGGACCACTGATGAGCAGCATTGGTGTTTTTTAATACAGTTTCGCCAGCAATTACTATAATTGTGTAGGGTTCTAACTGTTGCGCATATTTACTAGAAAAGAAAATTCCAAGTACTATTTACTTATTCAGAAAGAGCTTTTCAATTTAATTAATTTGAAGATTCATGTGTACTACTTACTCGTACATGCAATGACCAGCTGATAGAATCCACCCAGGTGTTAAAATACTACCACCGCAAAAATGGGCTTGGGAGTATCTCCTTCTCAATGACACCTGAATAACAGAGTACATGTCAGATTTAATTGTATCGACTAGACGATAATCGAGAAATCTGCAATCAATTACTTTCTAGAAGTTTCTTACCTGTTGCGGAAACTGGCCTCTGATAGCTTTTGTTCCATTCACTATTCTTCCAGGTACTTTCTTCGCTTCCCACAGAGAAGGAACTAAAATTTTATTCACTGTCCCATTCGTAGAGTTGGTTGCAGCAGTGACGTTTTGTTGAACCGTTAAAGGATTTTTAACTACCACTTCATTCTTATTTATTTCAGGAACTATGACGTTTTTATGAACTTGAAGAGGTTCTTTCTTTGTTACTTCATCGGTCAAATTAGAAGTGGCAGTGGAATTATACTGAATGGTAGATGGCACAATTTGGGTTAATTCTTCAAAATCATCAGTGAAAAACGTAACGTTGATTGTTCCTGAAATTTAATACAGTAATTGACAAGCGTGTTTTACAACTTCAAAGTTATATTAAGCAATGACTTAAAAAAAGGTCTGTGCTGATAAAGATTTTTCATATCCCAAAGTCGCAATTCGTACTGTAGAAACTATAAATCGAATCCCGGCTATCACCTCGACCTCATTCAGCCTACAATGACTCACAAACCAAACACACCATATCCTTTGCCCACGATAAGCACCGAAATTCAGGACCTATACGAAATTTCACTGACCTTCGCTAGTCTTCCAGAACAGCGTCGAGACGCAAAGGAGCAGCAACGCGCGTCGCCACATCGTACCAGTTGCAACAGATCGAATCACTCGCGGCGAATGTCCAGCACCTCTGTCACGACCTCCCGTTATTGTCCGCGATCGACTCTTTTCACGCCTGTGCGGTTATCTGCCAGTGCGCGCGAGCACGGCTAGCTTATCAGTTATTTCACATAATCGGTAATCAAAAGGAATCCACGGCCCGCTATCGCGATCTTCGTAGCTGAAGCTTTCCTATTTTCCGCAAAGATTTGTTGTCGTGCATTAACATATTATTGCGTCGCTTTATTGTAATGTTAAAAGGTAAAAATAGGATCTAAAGTGGGCAACTTGCAAAAGGAGTGTAAAAGGGGCTCTGTGATATATTGTGTTTACTGATAAGGTCGGAACGTCGATCAGTTGTGTGTGTGTATAAACTTGACAATTGATTATATCGACGACTTCTTGAAATTAATTTGATTTCCTGCGCAGACATATAATTAGGCTCGAGAAATATAAAAGAAACGGCTTACAAACACGTGATAAATGTCATAAGGCGATAAGGCAATCGGAGTAAAGAAAAACTTCGAGCAATGTTATCGATTATTAAAAAATTAGGTGAATGATAAGCCACATTCACAAACACCAACAGGTAAGTATTATGAAACAAAAAAATAACATCGTGAAAGTAAGAGCACGTACATTTCTCTTTCTCTTCTTCTCCTCAAACTTTTTTTTTTACCGCGGCGAATATCCACGCGTCAAAACAAAGCCATCCTTTCTCCCGATTCTCGCTCCGCCCGCGAAAGGGAAAATTCATCGCGGAAAGTGAAAAGCCGCAGCAGTGCGGCATGTCGCGCCGAGCAGAGATAACAAACTGTGTCTGTGTGTGCGTGAGGGGGAGGGGGTGAGTAATGGGCAACGAGCTATCAGCCTGCGTCGCCGGATATATTCCCCGATGAGTCGCGTCGATAACGCGTGGAGCCACGTAACATCCGACGCTAGCTGCACGAATTTCGCAGTGTGACGTTCGATTTCGCGAGCGATAGGTTGGCACACGGTGCCTTCAGCAATCGTGGTTCCGAAATGTTTTTTCCGACAAACGGGGCTGCTGGTATAGATATGGCGCGCGGTAAGAATAGAGAATGTCAGTAGTTTCATTTTTCAGTGGTAAATTTATAATTTACGGCAGTTGTCAAAAAAATATTTTTCTAAAAATATAATAAATCTTTTTTTTAAGATTATCGATGAAGTGGTTGCTAGTATATGTAAAGACTTTCTCAATGATACATACCTATATTATAAATGAACAACATGGATATATGGTAAAGGAACATCGACTACAAATAATTGTTCACTGTACACTGATTTGTCGCTATTGAATTGATAAATAGAGACCAAGTTCATTCTATAATGTATCTAGATTTTCAGAAATCATTTAACTCAGTTAACCACACAAGATTTTGACTGAATACAAATAAATGTAAGATAATGTCATTTTACAGAGGTATACTAATCATGCGAATAATGGATATTTCATAATTTCTGATTTTTACATAATGTATATCTTTCAATCGCAAGACTTCCAGTTATCTTTGATACCAAATAATTATATTTACGAGCCATGTTGAATGGATTACTCCTAAATCATTCAATATTTATCACCAGTCGCTCGTTGAGTCGCTAATTTAGTTTATAACAGCTTCGGTATATACGCAATTCAATATATTCCTTATTTTGATTATTTAAAATAAAAATTAAAATCCAGCCAAGATTGATTTCTCAGACATGAATCCCTATACGAACTGATTGGATCACAATTATAGTTAAATTTCTAAAAAATTTCATTTTTACACCATCGAATCTATTAATAGAGTAAACCTCATATTTATGTACAAGTATTTCAAGTCAGATTAAATTTAGTTATATTGTTGCATTCTAAGAAGTCTCTACGTTGCACGTTTCAATTGCGGAAATTAGAGATTATAGAATACTTGTAATATCAGTTAATCGAATTACGATTTTGCTTCGAGTGCTAAAGAAACTATTAGACGCAATTAGCTGAGTTATTATTGGTATACATTCCGATAGCTGACGTCTATTTACAAATATTGTAATTTTCCTTAAGTAACGTTTCGTCAACTTATTAAAATAAAATGAAAATGACATAAAATATAAAAGCTCTCGATTTACATTCAATTTAAAAACAACTATACACCTTACAGCACATATTGTCAAACCTAAAATATCGAATACCCAGCTGTATACCATTTTGATGAAAATCACGGCATATACGCTCAGTCCCAATAAAGCCAAGCCCCGACACAGACACTCCCCGCCATAGAGTTGAAAACAGCGAGTCAGCCGCCACGTCACGTCGCATCTGCCTCGAACTCTCGAGAGCTCGGGCGGACAGAGATTGACGCCGCGCTTGTTTTGTCAGGCGTGCCCTGATGCTGCGGGCGCGCGATGGCTCGTGTCGCACACGTATATATCTATACGCGCGGGGATGTGCCAAAGTCGCGAGGATCGGGGTCACGGGCGGAAGGACGCGCGGGGGATGGGAGGAGGAGATAGGCGTCGGTCTTGCGTAACAACGGCGGCCGTTGTGTTGTGGAGTTTGCAGAGAGGATGCATGAGGCTACGGTGGCGGGACGTCAAAATATTTTTCGTTTTAGATCTGTGTTTTACATTTCGATGTTACGAGAGAATGGGAAAATAAAGAAATGTAAAGCAGTCTTGATAAAATATTATTATTTCTGATTAAAATATTCTTTTACTTATATTTCATTGCACGCTTGTAGATATTCTCTGGAAAATTTATTCTTCAGTAAAGTGCACCTTCTGAATTATTTATTGAATATTAACCGACCATATACGATATGGACCAAGTACGCTTATAATCGCCTCCGCATGATAAATAACTCATCAATATGCTAATAAGTGAAAATTGCATCGCCAAATTCCGCAATGCGGTCTCGACCTTTATAGTATAAATAATATGAATTTTGCACTTTATCAAGTTATCAAACTTTTTGCATCAGCTCTCACATCGCTGGGAATACATAGCCGCGCCGAAATTTCGCCACACGAGAGAGGAATTCCCATTGGCCTTTGCAATAACGATAAAAATGATACTCGAACTAATTAAAAAAGAAAGAAAGTGCGCGCGCGCGCGCCGCAGGGCCACGTGCAGTCTCGAGACAGGTGTGTGTATGTAACCTGCGCGATCAAATTCGGCGCATCCGTGCAAAAAAAGAAGAGAGAGAGAGACGATCGTATCGGGCCACGGCAATAAAGTTGCGACGGTGAAAGTTGCAGGACGAGTACAATTTGCGAGGTTAACGCACGCGTTACTTTTCGGCTCGATTATCGTAAGTGATGCGACGCTTCCTCTCGGATGCCGCGCGCTTCACCTTTTATATATTCTTCCGCGGGAAAAAGCGCGAGTTTCGACTTGCATCGTGCGTCGCGCTCATTATGAAGAGAATTAAGAATGCGGGGCCGCACGACGCGGCGGTTTACTTTCGCGCGAGACGGAGTGGTGTTGTTTTTTTTTTTCGGTAATTTCAGGGTATATTAATTTTTAATGGAGTTTTACGCGTTTTAAATTTGACAGCCGGGCTTCGCGCGCGGGTCTTTTTTCGGGTGCGCGCAATAATTGTGCAATGAGCAGGGTTTGGAGCTCGAAAAACATCGAGAGGGTCTATACGGTAGCACGTGGCTGAGTGATGTTGTCAATTAGAGTTCGCGGCAAGGCCTTTTTCAAATTATACATCAAGTTAAACATGGTTTACGAGTTTTTTAAATTGAAAATTTCAACACTCGAAGGATCGTAGTATATATATGTTCGAAACAAGAACCCAAAAAAATTGCATCACAATAAAACTCAAAATTATGTGCGGGATTGACGTCAATGGACCATTCTCCCTCTTGCGACTGTTATTTATACTTCCTTAAAAATAACGCAAACAAATTATGCAATACGAAATTAAGAAATGAAACTCAATTTAACGAGTTGAATGTTGAGACACGATTTTTACGATCGGCATAACCAAAATATGATCGATAGTCGTTAATTCGAACGAACAAGTTACCTCGTTCGACAAATTGTCGGATAAACTTTTTACATAAATTCCCAACCAATACAATATATAGACGAATTTATTATATATGAACCATGAAATTTTCTGCAAGAGAATCCGCAGACACCAAGCCAAGCACTATAACTCCCGATTCCGCATCACGCGTCAAATTCACAGCGAGCTCCCTCTCTCTCTATCTCGAAAGCTCCTCTGCAGCAGACGCGCATTTCACGTCTAGCCACCCCATTAACATCCCGGCGGCCGCCGCCGCCTCCTCCCCTTTAACGTCGAGTCCTTTGCCACGCCGGTAGCTCGCAACAACGGCGCTGTTGTACAGCTGTGCTATATATAGGTACAACGTGCAGCGCGCGCCGTTTATTACACGCGCTCGCGTACGGCCGTGCGCATAATTAGGTGGTCGGTGCGGCACGTGCCGCTGCGTCGGTATAGCTCCCGGACGATTTTTCCCGCGCTCAGGTAGTTGGTAGCTGCTGTTTCGGTGACTTTGCGGCTGGTTATAGAGATTTCCGGATAAATATTGGACGAACGATTAAAAGTATTGTTTGGGAGGTATAAGCTGGATCAATATTTAATAGAGGCACTTATTGGTGGGAGAAAGAGAGCGTTATCGAGAAAGTGTCGTACTTCGGGATTCGAAGAACAAACAAACACTCTACGACGATTGTTATCTCGATTTATCTTATCCAGCGGCAATTGATCGTGCGCATTCTATGGAAGTATTTCAAACCCGACCCGATTTTAAACAGCCTTTATATACTCGCAATAAAAACTCTCACGGATCGCGTCCTTAATTTCCACAATCGTCAACGACTGCGGCTCTACACTCGCGCCCCGTCTACGGCGGGCTTAGCCGCTGCGGCGGCGGGATTACAGCACCGTCCGCAGTCGGATTTATCGGCTCGGACTCTCGCCATCGCGCGAGAATGAAAACTTATGTCGAGCGCAGCGAGGACTTTGCCCGGGGTATTACCGCGCTTGGCAAGGCCGAAGAGAGAGGATGTCGTTGGCCGATATCATCGGGGGGGATATAGGTGTGCAGCGCTGCTGGAGTGGATTGCGTCGATCGTCCGTTAACTCGATTATATCGGCTCTTTTCGAATTTTTTCGCTAAAATTTGTCACATAAAAATTGATGGTTATTGTGTCAATAAATATTCATTATTATGTACCTGTTCTTTATGAATTTATAATTCGTTAAATACGTATATCTTCAACTTTCACGTGATAAATCAGACACGTTTTACAAAATAACGCAGCTTTTCGCTGTTCTGTCGGGGATTAACACTAATTCCGGATTTTCTCCTGCTATTTACGACCAAATATAATATCATAATGCACGCGCGTTGTGCGCATGTGCCGGCACACCTATACTATGGATATTTTCAATTATGCAGTGACTTGAATTAATGCATAAATAATTAGAAAAACTCCGTTTAGTGCTAAACGAATCTTTCACTTTCTTGTTTGCTTACAATGTTCGCTGAACAAACTGATACTTCAAGAAAGAGAAAAAAAGGATAATAAAATATGTAAACCTCCTAGCACCTAAATCATCATCCTTACATCGCGGCACATCTAAAAATTCTCGCTTCCAAAGCCAATTGCTAAAGTTACACGCAGCCACCGCGCCATATCCTCCTTTATTCCACCGCGCCGCCCCATACATCACCCGTAAAACCAATTTATAGTTTTAATACTACTTTTTATATTCCAACATCAGTGCGGCGAGAGAACAAAGAAGCCTCGCTCAGCGGTGTACGCCGATATAAGACACCCCTCGGTCGTCCCCTCGCGCGAGCCTCTTTGTGTGTATCGCGGCGGCGGCGGCGGCGGAGAAATTCGCGATAAAATAGAGCGTCGCCGAGTTTGAAAAATCACGGCACTTCGCGACAACACGAATTTATGCGGGCTTCTGTATGAATGGGAGAAGTTCGAGGAGAGGACAATTAAATGGACACGAGGACGGCTGGTTCGGGGGCTCTTGTTTTTGGCTCACGAAAAAGCAAAAGTCAAACAGCACTATAATGGTAGGTGTTATCGGTATAGCGTTATAAGTAATGGTAATGTGATTGTAATTTGGCCAATTATAGCGGGGAACAGGATCGGGGAACGAGTTTGGGCCCGAGTTGCGAAAAACGATCACAAGGTGTTGCAATTTCGAGAATTCGTCGATAAAGTTATTTTCGAAATTTTATTTTTTTCGTTACGAAATAAAAACGTCGATACGCGAAATAATTGCTAAAATGAAATACAAAAGTAATAAATGTGTATCCATAAGGCAACGATTTATTGAATCTTCCACGTATATATAATATATTAAATGACGAATTCGTGCGCTTAATTCAATCGACTAAATTTATCGGTATAGCAATAGCACAGGCCGCGCGCTACGTGTGTGCTCCCGAAATTGCCCAGCTCTATCCTTAAGCCATTTAATATTCATAGAAGTAACTGCGAAACGTGTTGTGCTTCGCTACTCCAAATATCACTGACTATAGATCGCCCAGCCAAAGAGATTGTCGCATAAGACTCTCGTCGTTTCGTATATCTGAATTGGTTTCTGCAGTCGTGAGCTACATAAATAACAATTTGCAAATAATAAATGAAATGTTCTGCACAATGGGGAAATTTATTCGTAGTATATAGGAAGAAAAGTATAATCCATTTTGGCTTTTACATTGTAATATACGGCTTATACCATAGCCAACTTAATCTACTTATAGAAACTTTTCGCGTTACACGACATTTTGAAGTTAAATGAGACGCATAATGGAGAAAGTATAGTGCCATTCCAGTACTATCTCTCAATCTCTTCGTGCACTAAATTACAGATACAGATACTTTTTACTTGTACTTTTTACATTACACGCAAAAAAAGAACCATCTCTATAATCATCTCGAATTTTAATTAAAAAAGCAGGCGACCGCCTCATCCGCATTCTATCATAATGACGGCAACCCAACCGCGCATTTATCTACCGCGAATCTCCGCACATCACGATTCCCAAGCAGAAAGCTACATCTTCGACTTCCGCTGCAAAAACCACTCGCACTAGCTGTTCACGCGTCTGCACACGACCCATTAACCGCTGCAGCGAAAGCACCGTTACACCATGTACGCTCCGCATCACGCGAAAAAGAAACGACGCGTCGCGTCCCCCCGGTCACGTATATTATACAAGAACTCGCACAGGCGCGCGCGCTTGTTTCGAATCGACCGCGCGAATTATTAAACATAACGGTGAAATATCGCACGAGCGCGCGTTATGATTCAAGGGCAGGCACGTGAGGTGGATGCTATGTAAGAACTGTGTGTGTGTATGTGTTCAGGTACGATTGAAGCGAGCTAGCGCCTGGATGTATGCAGAGCCGCAAGCGGCGCTGCGTGGATTCTCGTTTTCTGACGGTAGAAGCTGTCGGCGAGCGCGCGCGCGCTTTATTTGATAGTCGTGGCGCGACTTGGGAATTCCGGCGAGCCTTGTAAACTTTTCTAGTAGTTGAATATCTTCGCGCTCTTTGGCTGTTGTGGTAGTAAATTGTTAGCGTAAAAATAAAACTTTGATATTACAAAATACGCTACCTGACATTTCAATTTACATAATAACAGGAGATGATATAGATAATTTCGTACTGAAGCGCATATATAAAAGACTCATAACCGTGGAAATTTATTTTTAACAGTATATAATGGATCCTTTTGATGATAGCATACACCTCTAATCAAAAATTATGAGCCTATGCTTTTACAGAAACTTGCCAAACGCGAGAAAGCAAAAGGAACGGAGCGCAATTTCACCCTGACTATATCTCTCGCAACTCCCTTGCGGAAAGCTCGCTCTCGAGCGCGGGCCCGCATAAGCGACGCGTGTGCCGTTTTAATTCGCCGGCCGTGTAACGACCTGAAAAATATTTATTCATCAAGGTATCCGTCGTCGTCGTCGTCTGCGACGCGAGGGTTAAAGATCTCCAGAGAGAGAGAGAGAGGGACATAAACCGTCGCAGACTACCTACTCTCTTCGTCTGCTTCTTCTTCCTCGCCTTCTTCTCCTTCTTCTTCTTCTTCTTCTTTCCCTTCCGTAAAGTTGCTTGCTTGCGCTCGCTCGCTTCTGCTTAACGACCATAAATTTGTCCGGCAAACAACGAAGTCACTCTGCTACTGCTGCTGCTGCTGCTGCTCTTGCTACACGAAGAGAGGGAGAGAAAGAGCTGTGTGTTTCGCGAGATTCCTAAGCGACTGGCGGAGAGGACGAGGGAAAAATATAGGAAAACAGGAGGAATACGAAGTGCGCTGTACTACAGCCTTGTAGTCAAGTGTATTTTAGGAGAGTCGTGCTATTTCAGTACGCTTTGCTATGCATTTGTATAAACGAGGTGGGGAGATGAAGATATTTCATGTTAGTATATAAATTAGTAGATATTTCGACAAGGATATTTCTAAAAAAATATATTATTAATAACAAATACGGGGATAATTATTTTAATTATATCGAGAAATAAAATACTGATAATTTTGCTTGGTCTTGGAACTTTTTCTTTTCTTTTAAATTTTAAGTAATTTATCAAATTGTTTCGAATTCAACGATAATGAGATTGATACGTAGATCAATTAATGTACATGAAAAATAAATTTTGTAATTAATTCAAGAAATCGTGAAAATTATTTTTTTATTACTTTTTAATTTACTACAAATAGTAAAACTTTAGAGATTTTTTATTAATCAAGTGAAATATAGTGCCCCTCCCTTTTATCATAAAGTCACATGCACAACTAAATAATTAAAAGCAAACTGTAGATACTGCTACATCGCACTTCGATCCTATACAGCTTAAACGGAATCCGAAAAAGAAGGTATAGAGACAAAGCGTAGGAAAGCTCGGCCCGATGGAGATACCGGATAAAAACGGTAGGTTAGGTATATAGCCAGTGGCAGACAAGTGCAGTTACGTTTATGGAAGTGGCTCGTCCTCGCCGTTTCCATGGTCGTCGTCGTCGTCGTCTCGGCACTTACTACATATTAGCGAGTCCTGAGACGGCCGTTACTACAACTTGCCGAGATAATCCCGACAACTAAGCGCTCCGGCTTTTTTCTCCGACTGTAAGCTCGCCTCGGGTATAGCGTCCGGCGCGTACTCTTTCGCTCTTTCGCTCGACGAGAGCTTTTATCTTGTTACGTCGGGATGATGTGCACTTTCGTTAAATTGCATGAAAGGAGGGTTACGCTGTGTGAGCCACCTGCAATTCGAAGTGGAGTCAATTTCGCACGTGGCTGTTTTTTGAACTTGAAGAAGGAAGAGGCGAAGGAAATTTTTTCAAATTTTAATCCGTTTAATATATTTAACGTACATTTCTCTGCTTAGATAATCCGTCTGCAGCCACATTTTTCTCTTAAATAAATATAAGGTCTCTTTGTTTATATTTTTATATAACTTCTTGTTTTTTCCGAATCTGTACTGAATATTTTATGGGATTGTGTAGAAAGATAATCAGTTTGAGGCAGATTTTTGTGCAATAGTAGACAGAACAATTAACATAAATATTAACACGATACAAAATACATACATATGACACTTAATTGAACCATCAAATACTTTTCTAATGTTGTGTCTAATTAAACTGCTTATTGTACAGGCGTTACTTATATGGAGATAAGTAACGCCTCTTTTTCTCCGCAGGAACCATCATCTGGCACAACTAATTTGTCACTTTTGGAGGAAATAACCTCTTGAAGCACAGTTGCGTTGATTGATTTCTCCGCAATTACCTAGCGGGCAGCACTAAACCCGTTATTCGCATTATCAAAGTTGCTGTGAAACATACCGGGTGGTGCGGTTAATTCATCAGAGCGCAGTCGGTGTATGTCCTTGTCCAAGAGTGTGCAATGCAGACCTCATATTGACCTCAAATACATTGCCCTGAGGTAAAGAAGACATTTTTCTAATTCTAGTGCCATTTTTACTCGTTGACATTCTTACCTATAATTTTGGAACGGAATCCAATTTCCAAAATCAGATCGCAAAACTGTATATTTTTTAGAAAATTTACCATCTAAATACAAAATAAAAGAAATTCAATCTTTTCATCATTTTAACCCAAACTTACCTCCTAAACGACTTATTAACGACACCACCGACACTCTATTCTTATTTTTAAAGCACTACATTAACTTCACACGACGACCATCAACAAAAAAGCCGTCGACTTTCTCTCCTCCATATTCTTTTCGCGCAGAGCACGGTATAACAAGTCGAAACCAAATACACTTTTCCCCGAGACCGTAACAAAGAGAAGACGCAAGAACATATATATACGCGTAACACGCCACACGACCCCGTCATTCGTCTTCCTCCTTTGTTCGCTCCGACCTGGCGCGCTATGCAGGCGCGCTAATATTAATAGCTACGTGAGCGCGAGCCTCCTTTCCCCAGTGGACCAGTGCCCAACGCGACCACCCCCATAGCTACGTATATATATAGTTATAATCGCGCGCCGCCGCCCTCCGTTCAAGACAAATTTCGGCCTAATGCCATTAAACGGACGCGCACGTCAGGGCGGGAGTAAGTCGACCATTAGTCGGCGATTCTATCGCGCGATCGACGAATAACGGGACACATGAGTGGATGCTATTTTTTCCGGAGGTCTTCGGGGGTAATGAGCGAGATATATATGGGGGGTTATAAATCTGGAGTATATGCGCCATGTGTGGTGTCGGAGTATACAAACGAAGCTATAAAAAAAAGTTATTTATTCGCGTAATCAGAATAATAACGTTCAATCGACATCGCGATAATCGAAATCATCGTCATTTCCACACCTTATAAATCATCTCTCCCATCGATGCTGCTTTCAGAATATAACCTTCCACCGAAAACAAAGAAAAGTCAGACGATTCTACGCGACCCTTCCATCAACCCACCTCAAACTCGGGAAGGATCTTAAAAAAAGAACTTCATACTCTATCCTCCCCACGTCAATCGGCCAGAGTGCAAAACTTTTCCTCGCATTTCCTCCGCGGGCTTGCAAGAGAGAGACAGCGTGCCAGCAACATCTGATTCGATTGTCGCGTTGCCTACCGCCGAAGGAGAGCGAACGTCGCCCGCGCGCGTGCATTGACACTCGGACAAGGGTCAGGCCAAACGCCATTAGCTCCACCTGGGCGCGGGCGCGAGGCTTTGTGGATTTGCGCCGGACGTTGGCACGATCCCTCGCCTCGCCCCCTCAACCGGACACGAGACTGTGTCCAGTGGCCCGCGTGCAGTGTTGTATATAGGCGATATCACATCACCGCGGTGTCTGCAGTGTGGGGGTTGATCAGGCTTGCGGGCTGCAGTGTAATGCGCGCTCGAGGGAGCTTGAATTCGAGGATTACAGGTGCCGTAGCTATGGCCTGAGCTGTAGTGTTTCCAACGTTGAATATTGAATGTATGGACAGTTGCGTGGTTGGGAAAAGGCTCGTTCTTGATAAATGTTCGAGTACACACTGTGCACGTATAGGACCGAATAAAAAGTTGGCTTTGATATGAAATAGATGATTTTATCTCTATTACTATACACATAATATCTCACTTTCAACCGGTCAATTCGAGTAAAAAGAATGAGAAGAAAATAAGGAAAAGAAACAGGTCCAAAGCTAAATCATAAACGATATCAATCGATATAGATACCGCTAAATCAAGCCATTTCCACTATAGCCATTTCGCTCAAGATCCATAAGCCAAGTGCACGTTCCCCGGGGCCATTACTGCAGAACCAGGCCCTTAACGCGCGCCACAACTCGACGTTAATCCGATTTTCCGTCGAGCACACACACACATACACATATACAGCCTGGCATGCACTTCCTCACTGGCTTAATTTCCGACGTGTGACATTCGATCCGGGCCGTGCTGCAGCACGCGTTGTATCCATCCCGTGCCGCAGTGGCGGCGGGTGAGAGGAGCAGCAGCAGTTCGTTTAATCCGATTGCCCGAGACCGCGGAATAGGTATATATATATGTTTAATTGACGTCTGGCGAAATAGATTTTTCCGGACACGGCCCGCCCAAAAGATGCATGTATATACTGTCTGTCACATCATCTATGGGGAGAGACGTACGCGGTTAATTAAATGCTATATATATATATATATATATACGGATTTTACAGTGATATGTGACGGGGTGAATTTTAATGTTGGTTCGCTGCCGAGTGAATTATAACGGATTTTCTGTAAATTCGGTTACCTCTATCTTATTCACAATATATAAATACACCGTTACAGCAGAATACCACAATATTACCTAAAATTTCTTCAACCCCCATCACAACCGGCGTATTCACCTCGCCCCTATTACCCAACGTCAACTCTCTTGACTTCACTTCTCTCTCTCTAAGGAAAACTTACCGCTTCGTCGTCTCGGAGCTCTTGAAACCTATAGCTGCGCGCACAGAGCGCTCGAGCGCGTCTTCTCTTCGCCAAGTTACCGCGTAAAATCCTGAGGCTACGGATGCGCAGCTCTCGGGAAGACAACGTATGCACCTATATATATACACACACACACCTTCCTTCCTGTCTCGCGAGTTGCTGCCGTGATTCCCGCGACTATACCCGTAACTTTATCGACTTTGTTACCGGGGGGGGCGGATGGAAGTGGAAATATATATGTATACAGTTTCGTGCATGACGTCGGGATTATTTAGAGGCTGACGTGTGTTTTGTGGCTCTTTGGTTGAAAGGGCTTTATATTCGGCATAATATAGCTCTATCTAAATTTACGATCGTATACGGCTCTGCGATAACAAAGTCGGAGATTTATCGTATTTAGGCAATGTAACGTCGATATCGCTTTAATTCCGTATACTTACTTCTTCGACATATCCGCTAAACCGCATGAAAATAAAAAAAAGTGAATGTTCACCTTTGAATCTCCATAGCTACACCAACCAGCGTTCACATCCTTCATCTTCCAGCAATTAAAAACTCCTCCCCCAGCCTCCGGATAATCAAACCGAACCAACGGAAAAGCTCTTCTACATCCTCTCAGACTTTAATTACTCGCGCTTTCTCTCTCTCAGATGTACATATACACACACGTATACGTCTCGATGTGGTTACAACGAGTTGCCTCGGCGTGTGGAACTCTCGAGAGCACCGCCAGCCTCCCTTACAGCTGGAACAAAGAGCGGCAACCCGAGGGGTCAGCTATCGGAGTCCAGGAGCAGGAGCCGTGGAACAAAGCGCGCCCGCGATCGCTTTCATTTCTTCTATTATATATAGAAATGTGAGAGAAGTCTTGCGGATATCGTTTTTCCGACGTCGGAGAGCTGCTGCGAGATTGATTGAACATATGGGTGCGGCGATTATAATTTTCTTTGGGTGTCGTTACAATTTCCTATAGTTCAAAGTTCCCGTTGTGAAAATTCCAATTGACTATTTTACCGACGATTATAATTGCCGAAATATATATTTAT
>JAPYZP010000446.1:0-37228 GCA_030522985.1 Torymus sinensis | reverse complement strand
TTAAAATTAATAATAAATTAAAACTTTCTGATATTACTCTTATAAATTTAAATGATAATGATGAAAATAAAAAAAAAGTGTATTCTTTATTTACCTGTGCAATACCAGTGACTGATATAGGTACACCTTGAGAAGTATATACAGTGGGACTTTCGACCTGGAGTGTCATCGTGTTCAGAGAGATTCTAAAACCAAAAATACATCAGTACTGTCTATACAATTACTTTAAAAAGATGACTCATGGGTAAATCATTTGAAACTCTAGTGGCCTTCATGAATCTTAATCAAATGGGACATTTAGTAAAATAAAGTGTCCTAAATACTTACTTTTGAACTTGCTGGACAATTGGCCACACAAAAACCCTGCCTCCGGGCACTAACAGTGGCTTGCTGTAGCAACATCCTTAAAAAATATTTATTATTAATTTAAATGATAAACAAATAAGGAAATAAAAAAAACTTATATAATTATAATAGCCATAATTACAATAATAATATATATACATATAATCATTATGAAGTATAATAATAAAAGTAAACAAAGATTTAAATATAGAAATATTTTTTCACCAGGAAACTCATTGCATATAGTAGTTAACTGTTATGTAAAGAATTACTTCCTGCAGTTGAAAATTGAGTAAAATTTAACTTAGCATTGTATTAGATAAGTGCCATATTATTTTGCATTTTTATTAATAAAATTTTATAAAGGCAAATATTTGAAGTGATATTTTTGTAATCTTTAAAACAGTGATTTTGTTTATTAAATATGCTTCTACTATCAATTATTTAAAAATTATTTGGTTAAATTTAAAGGAAATATTTATATTTTAAGTATATAATTTGAATAAACTATTTGTAAATTCAATGTTACACGTAAAGTTCTATTTTAATATGACAAAAAGATAGTATAACAATTTCTCAAATAAAAATTATTCTTATAGGTCAAATGACTACTTATATGTACTGAATATCACAGTAATAAACTATACATTATTATTGAATTCTATCTAATGAATAATGCATGAAATTTCATGTAGAATATTTTTTTACTCAAACTAAAACTAGATTAAAGTTTATCTCTGATAACTATTTAGCTTATCTAAAGTTATTTCGAAATGCCACAAAGTGAAATTATAAGTACAATTCCAAAGTATTATTTATTGTATTGACATTAGTTGTGACTCAAGCCTACTTAGCTCATCAGAGTGCACCAACAGGTACTATGAATTCTTAAGCTAAAACGCAGTATAACTTCCTGCAGTTATATATGTATATATCATTGCAATAAGTAGTTGGAGGAGTCTGACCATGCGCGAAAATAAATTCATCCTCATCCAACCCAAGGCTCATCAAGGCCTTGATCCGTCCTGCATCATGGGATTCGTGGGTATAGAAGTTTTTGCGAATCCTATCCATCAGCGAGATCTACGCGTTAGCGCTGCGGCTAAATACAAAAATAAATATACGCGGCTCCTCCCACGATGTTGTGCGTCAACGCTCGCCCGCTCTCGGAATTTCCGCGCTCGCCTGTGCACACACCGACACTCACAAGCCCTCGCGAAAGGGCTATACCTATATAACTTATAGCGCGTGCGAAGGACACGGCACATAATATACTTATGAATTATAGGTAGCTGTAAGTTATTACCTGAGACGACGAGGGCCTCGTTGGGGCCGCAGGTGACGAAGCCGCAGGTATTCATGACCACTGTGAACACAAAAAATACCGCCGAAACTTAGAAAAAAACAGCCACACAAAGTGCCCCGGTAGAGCCGCCCTCTCTGCTTCTCGCGACAGCACGGCCTGCAGACAGTGCAGACACGGCAGCCAAAAGCAGAGCGGACGGGCTGCGGCAAGGCAGCTTGCAGTGTATATACTATATACTGTATAGTGTCAGCAGACGCACACACACACGCGCGCGGGCGCGCACTCGAGGCGCGAAGAGACAGATAACAGAGTTCGACTAGAGAAATGTTAGGAAAAGAGGGAGAACTACGTGCGATGCTACGGTGAAGTATACTAACGATGCCTATTGTGATGCTGCCTATGATTCGCTCTGACTTCTTTGCGCTTGGGATATGTCGCCTGATGCGCCGCTGCCGCGTTGTTGTTAGCGCGCGTGTGTGCGTGTGCCTGTGCGTGCATGGGGAAAACCCGTGTAATCTCCGCCGCCGTCGTGCGCGTCAGTCTCTCGTTCTCGTGTGGCCCCTCACTCCCAGTCACCCCTAAGAGAGTGTACAGGGCTCACACAGCTCACCCATTATAAAAAGGCGAAGGATCGCTCGCTCGCTCGCTCGCCAAAGCGCTCGGTCTCGCTCGGCCCCCGTCGAACGCGACTAGCCGCCGCTCCTCTCTTATACGCATATACGTACATATATGTGTGTATAGTATGTAAACGTATATGCGTATATAGCGCGCTCGCATGCGCCGAGCCGACGACGATGATATACTTTTCGCGCCGACGCGCGCCTATGGCGTATGTACCAAAGCTTTTCGACGATATTTCGGATATTTTTTTTTCGACGAAGCTCTCGTGTGTATAGGATGTATGTACTTAGCGATGGACTATAGATTCGGGACGCGGTATTAATAGACGGTTGTGTAACGTCAACTCGTTCTCGCTGAGTGCAAGATAATTGCGTGTAGATATACGAAGCGCGCGCGCGCGCGTGCCGTAAAGAACTGCGACCTGTACTTATGCAAGTGCCTTTTTTTTAATTAACAGAAATGGAAGTTTTTTTTTTTTTTTTTACTAAGATAACATGTTTTTACGTTGTAATAAAGTCAAGCAAGGTGATTTAGTTGGTTAAACCTTCGTTGTAAATGATTATTGCTCCGAAATAAATTTTGGAGCAAACTGTGAATTTTAATTTATTTATTTTTTTTTTTTTTTTTACTAAGATAACATGTTTTTATGTTGGAAATTAGTTGGTTAAGCCTTCGTTTTAAATGATTATTGCTCCGAAATAAATTTTGGAGCTAACTGAATTTTAATTTTTTTTTTTCAACGAAGATAACATGTTTTCATGTTGTAATAAAGTCAAGGAAGGTGATTTAGTTGGTTAAACCTTCGTTGTAAATGATTATTGCTCCGAAATAAATTTTGGAGCAAACTGTGAATTTTTTTTTTTTTATTAAGTTAGACTATTAAATATTTATATTTTTAATTTGTAGTATTTTCACTTTTATCAAAAAGTATAAAACGTACAACATCCATTGGAACAAAGACGCATGATGTAAAATACGATTTTTAAAAAAATCACTTGAACCAGTAGTCAAATTAATTTTTTTCCTCTTGTTTATATTTTTTTATAATCACGCGAAATTAGAAAACTCTGCAATTAACTATCACTGCGTAATTAATAATTAACAATAATAATGAAGTATATGAAAATATTTCATGAGCCTTTTCTCTGTCTTGCTCTTCTGCTCCCTAAAGAGCTATGAGTGCTCTCTGGTCGACTTGGAGCAACTGTATAGGAGCCCACGCGGACACGAGGAGCAGTAGACATTGTTGGTTGACAAATAGGTTGGAAAATTATATCTCCAATAAGATGAGGCGTTAGTTGGCGATAGCTGTTCTGAGGCTTCTCTGATGCACTTGATGGATTTTCCATATTCTTTCTAGTGAACTTTAATTAAATTTATCGTAATTAGATGGTGTCAAGGCTTTGAAACTGTTTACTGTTTTTATACAGATTTTCTATAGAATAGCTTAATTAAATAAATATAGCTAATAACTGTTTTAAGTTGAACATCGAAATATTTAATGTTCATTTGTTTAATATATTTTAATGTAATATGTATGTACAAAATATTTATAATTTACATTTGATGATAAATTTAAAATAATGAATAGGTGCAGTTGTTAAAAACGTCGGAATTGTTTTTTAAATCTTTCATAATGATAATCATCTGTTGCTTTTTCTTCAGCATCTTTTCGTTTTTCTTTAGAATAATGTGCCTGAGCAGTATGCCTTTGTGCATTTGCCTCTTGTCTCCTTTTTTGTGCACCAGCATCTTCAATATTAACTAAAACAGAAACGAATGTTGTTTAAACAATGAACTTGTTTTTAAATTTATCGATATTAAAAAGAAATCACTATTAAAAAAAAAAGAAAAAAAAACATTAAATTCTACAAATGATAGGATTTAAGACTAAAATAAGTAAATATGGGAATGGTATGATCTATGTAACTATTAACTTGAAACTGATTATATTGATGAATTCTCTAACTAATAATTAAGTATGTATAAAATTTGTCAATAAATCAAATTTTGGTTCAACTTACATCTATTATGCTGAACAAAATTTACAGCCATGTTTGTGGGCACAAATTGAGATGGACCATCTTTTTTCCTATGTCGTACTTACTCAATGCCAAGATCAACTTCAGGAATTCCTGAAAGCATTTGATTTGACAGCATTTCTTCACTTTTATGTGAAGAACTTGCTCTCAAATATTCTGGTACTGCTTGCAGAGCTGCTTCCTCTGGAGAGCAATATATATTTTTATTTTTGCTTGCTTCATCCTCTTTTTCATTATTATTTTTATTTTTCCTTTTCGAAAGTTCTTCTTCTATATATTTAACCCTGCAAATTTAATTAAGTTTTTATTTCAGATTCTGCGGGGTGATTATAAACAAGGGTAATCTGACTGCCATTAATATTAATTAATTTAATTTATAAGACTGTAAGACCGATTGAAAAATTCTTATCAGTGAACTGCAAAGTACATTTACAAATGTTAGTATAAATAAAAAAGATATAAAAATAGGTCCATGAGACAATAGTTATTTACATATAAACTTACATTTCTTCATCTTCATCTCGCTTATTGGTTTCTGCATTGAATTGAGTTCCAATACCTGTGTCATAAGCATCATCTTGTTTTAATTTGGCATTTTTTAGCGCAGACATGTTAACCATTCCTCCACTTTTGACATTGAATGGATCCGTCTAAAGAGTAGATATTAAAAATCAGACATAACTTTATGTTTAAATAATAATAACAGCCACAAGCGCTAATACGTTTTAATAACTTACCGTTGTGGAGTCATTAGCAGTTTCACCAAGTGCTAGAATATTTACACCTTTAGGTCGTACTCGAAACTTTTGAATCGTTTTCCATTCTTCTAATTTGGATCTAAAATTGTTAAATAAGACTTATATGAAAAATGAAATGGTACGTTGTGCAACAAGGGGAGAAAATAAGCTATTTCTAGTCAAAGGTGCCTGAAACAAAGACAAGTGCTGAAAACATCTCACCTGAGTCTGAAATAGCTTTTCTTCCTATGCTAGATGCTAGACACCATATTTTGTTTAACAAAGGCATGACAGGGCCTTTTAGAAATGGATATTTCTTATCACTTTCATAAAATATGCTCGAAATGCGAAATTTTCTCTTCTACTTTCATACATAACAAAAGGCAGGCCCTATTTCATGCCTGAGTTGAGAAAAATTTTACTAATAGTGATACTTAGCAAAATACTCACTTAACGACTTGATCTTCTTCATCTTCATGCTCACTTTCAGAGGCCTGTCTTTTTCTCATGTTTTTACGAGACATTTTTTTAAAATTTTCGTACACGATTCGTCACCCGACATTATGGATACTTAATTTTTCTATCTATATAAGTATTGAACTAAAATATAAATTAAGTCAATTCGTACATATGAGTAGAAAGAATGTAATTTCCATAACAATCACAATACGTTTGTTTATGTCTACGAACAAATTAATCTATGCAATGTTTTCGGTCATCTTGGCGTCTTGTCTTCTTGTTTTTTAATTGGCTTTGTCACTGTGCGTCATCATGTCATCAACGCCAAGGAAGGGCCCAAGGCTCATGTCATGTGACCCGCTCACGTACTACGTCTCTGAGCCAATCGGAGCCATCATCCAAGTCTTCGGATTGGTGGATTCCTCCATGACAAAGTGAATACCATATTATGTGCCACAACACGGCGCGACACGACACGGGACGGAACATATATATACGGAGAAAGAGCCTAATGTAGATTGTAGATTCTCCTTTATCCCGGTTAATCGCCGGACAGTATTTATTAATACTGTATAAAACTTGTATAGAAATACGTATATAAATATATGATTCAAATAACAAATTTTATAATATTTTACAGAAGAATCAGAATATTTTGTAAAACCTGTTGCAACTATTTACTACAATAAGACGTCATTCAAAATTGACATTACTTTTGTAAAAACAAAAGGAATATTTCGTGGAGGTTATAACGAAAAAATTAAAGTCTAAATAAAAACATTTAATTTGTTTTGTTTGTAGTAAACAAGTTGTAAAATGTTTTTAATTACTTTTCGTAATGTATTATAATTTATGATTATGTAGATATTTTATGAACTTTAATTAAAATATTTTAAATCATCATGACCATGAGGGTCTCACAGTTATTAGAAAAATTTAAATTAACTTCTAATTTGCATGTGAGATGGGTATGAAAAAATTATAATAAATACTTTATAATTTTATAACATATAGAAAATTTGCTGATTAAAATTTGTCCTGATAGGGTTCTACAAAAGCAAAATTCAAACTTAAGGATGAAATTGAAAAATCAATTATTGAGGAAACAATAAAACCAAGGAAACATCCTGGAATTATTAAAAGTTCACCTGTTCAGATACCTCAATGGATTATTGAAGCAATGAGGCAAAACTTAATTTATTAAAGAAATAGCAGATCGACGAATGTTTGTCAAAGAAAGTTTGACATTGTCCAATTATTTATTCAGCAGGCGACTGCCAATGGAAGAAAAGCAAATTTCTCAAAAATATTATGATATTGAAGCAAAAATGTTAGGACGACTAGATAATTTAAATGAAGATGAGATTGAAGAAAAACGCAAACAAGTCAAAGGTGCAGTAAAGCATAAATTAAAACAAAGTGTGTTTGCTTGGAAATCATTGGAATACAATAAGTATAGAAGTTTAGTGTACATGAATTCACGTAGTGCAGGTGAGTATTCTGCACTACACACAATTTTCAATGAAATACATCAAAGAGATCCAGAATTCGATCCACGAACAATTTTTGATTTTGGAGGTGGTGTTGGAACAGTTTTATGGTAAAGAATAAATTTCTTTTCATATTCATTTGTCAAAAACTAAATTATTATTTCATATCATACTATTAACAGCAAGAAGAATCAAAAGATTTTATATGCAATCAAAATCTTACACTTTTAAGATTAAGCATTTATTTTGAGTTAATTAATTTTTTTTTAAATATCAGCCCTATATTACCTTACTCATCAAATATTTTTTCTCTTATTATTTTGTATTATATATCATTTTGTAATTCATTTCTATTTTTTGCAAAGAGCTTATAGCCCGTTTAATAAACAAAATCAATACTATTTTTATTCAGAAAAGTTTTGTATACTACATGTAAAAATATATAATGAATTTCACTTATATAGAAACTTATGTATTCAATAGAATACGTGTAATACAACATTTTGTATGATTTATGAATTTCTATTCAGGGCAGCACTAGAGCAGTGGAACAATATTAATGAATACCTAGCTGTAGATATTTCTAACGACATGAATGAACTTTCACAAAACATTATGAGTTACCATCCACATAAATTTAAAAAGAACTTTTACCGTCAATATCTTCCCGTGTCGAATGTACGTATAGAAAATTTAAGGTACCTACCCATGCCATTGACAGTAAACTTAATAATGTTTATTATACAATTTTTAGCTAAAATTTGACGTTGTCACAAGCGCTTATTCTTTGATGGAATTACCCAATCCAAAGCTCCGCTTGGAAACGATATCTAAATTGTGGAGAAAAACTGGAAAATATTTAGTCATCGTTGAACAGGGAACGAATGCTGGTTTTCATGTAAGATTAGTTTTTTTATTGATTTAGAGAAAAAGATTAAATTAATTTGAATTTTTTTTACAATAGCTTGTGAACGAAGCCACAGAATTCGTTAGACATATAATGGAAAAGCTGGGCACTGATTCTAAATATTTCACTTTTGCGCCTGTAAGTTTTACACGTTTATTAATTGATATAAATATATTTATTACAAATAAACATTTAAAAAAATCGAAGAATCGGCAACGAAATGGACGCGTAATCCGAAATGCGTGAATAAGTATTGCTTGATTAAACTTATTTATTTAGACCTTATTTAATTGAAATTTTTCTTGTTGCACTTACATATGCTCTATGAATCCTAAAATTTAAAATCGGAATTGAGAGAATAAAAAAACCGCTGCCAATTCATCGCATGTAGTTTCCTCAAACTAACATATAATTGATTTGTCCTTTCAATTTTTAATGCCATTAATTCATTTTCTCACACCAAAATTTTCTATATAAATATCTGAAATAAAACTTTTATAAAACATAAATAAAAATATTCCCGAACGAAAATTAAGCTACAGGAAAATACTTTGTAAAATTATTTAAAAACAATGTATAGAAATACGTTTTGAGAAATTTTCAGTTGAAATACGCCATCTTTTAAAAAACTTCTGAATATATTTTTTTAATGAAAAATGCAATAACACTACTATTATTATGCGTAACAAACTAATGACTTTTCTTTTAAAATGCAAATATTTTTAATATGAAAACTTTGTCCCTGAAAACGGAAAAATTTATTAAAAAGGCAAAAATCGATATAAAACAAAAACTTACCTCAAAATCATACATTATTACTATATTACTCTTAAAATCGAAAAAAATACTATTGATGTCATTATAAAAAATGCATCCCGATATTTACCGGTAATTTGGAAATAGTACGAAAAAATAAAAATATTTTTTATGATAAATATAGAAAACAGAATTATAAAATATAATGAAATTTGGCCGGGGGCCGGGGTGTCCAAAGGTAGACGATTCACTTTAAAATTGAATTCAACTATAGATGTTTTATAATTAATTTCGAAATTCAAAAGTACGAAAATCACATTTTCAAATGGAACAATTCACCTACTGTGCAAAACATCAAATTTCATTAATACTATTTCAAAGCAAATATATATATACTTGCCTTCGGAGAGCTTACGCGCTCCTTGATTTGTTACCGTATACCCTGGGTGTACCCTGTCTCGTTTATGTGCTTCAGATGCTGCGCTATAATAGCAGCAGTAAATCATTTAAAAAAAAAGATACGCAAGAGTTAATGGTTCCGTGGCTTTCCTCATATGGTACTGCAGATTATTGTTAATTTCGAAATTCTAAAGTACGAAAATCATATTTTCGAATGTAACAATTCACCTATACTGACCAAAACATTTCATTTCATTAAGGTGATGTGAAACCCCTATTTCAATATTTTTTAAATCAACATTCAAACATTTATTTGGAAAAAGACGGTTGTCAAGCGCTCCGTACACGTAAACACTATATTTAGAAATTTTGTTGAGTGATTCTATTAGGATTTTGAAAAGTAGGTCAATTGCAGATTCCTACTTACCGACAGCACAGTTTTTATTTAATTAAATAAATTCTCATAATTTTTTTTGGAAAAACACGTTTGTCAAATGCTCTGTATAATGTAAATACTATACTCAGAATTTTTTTGAATGATTCTATTGGTATTTTCGTAAGATGTGCTCGTTTGAAAAATAACGTTGGTACTTACGTCCCCTATAAAGAAATTTTCAATTTTCACTTAAAAAACCAGCAAAAAAAGGAGCCCGCGAGTTGTCTGGTTTCTTAGCTCTCGGCCGAGTTGTCTGTTCTTTTAGCGCTCGACCGAGTTGTTTCGTTTTTTAGCGCTCGGCCGAGTTGTCTGGCTTTTTAGCGCTCGGCCGAGTTGTCTGGTTTCTTAGCTCGCAACCGAATGATCTATAGCTTTCACCTCTCACCCAACGATTTCGACACGGGTGCTCAAGGCGATTATTTCGCGCTCATGTGACGCTTTTTTGGCCAGAGCGATATTTTCTTAAAATTCAAAATAGAATGAGAAAAAAAATGGTTTAGTGGATTGATTTCCGGTTAATACCATTTCATTGTGGATTTTTTCTTTGTTTCTTTTACTTAATCAACGATATCATACTTGACATTATTTACAAAAGCGTATTTCGAAATGCGGGAGTTTGTGGCCGATTTTCGGGGCGTTCTGCAATCGTGTAATTCATCACATTATCTGAGAATCATAGCGACCGTGGTTACCACTATGTATATAAGATGCTAATAGGTAGAAACCGCACGTTTCCAGCAATCCACTCCGAGTTCTCTCATTTTGGAATACGCTTCCATTTCAAACTACATTTATACTCTATTTGATGAAAAGAATGAAAAAACATTAACATATTGAAATAAAAAATTTACTGTTTCACTGCATTGCTGGAAAAATTGAATGAAATAGTTTTTTGTAAGGTAGAAAATATTTTATGATTCCTTGTTTTTTAAATGAATTTGTAAATTAATATACTTATATAAGATCGTAAAAAATATCGATTTGCTTCTTTCAAAATGTCTTCTATGTTTTTAGTGTCCTCATGACTTATTATGTCCTAAATATAAAGAAGCACGTTTTCCATGCAATTTTATATGTCGTCATCATTCAATGCCATTTTTTGGAACGATCAAAATTAAGGAAGAACTTTATTCGTACGTCGTTTTAAAGAAAGGTACACTATGTTTTGCTTTAATCCTAGAAATTTTAAGACACCTTCCTTTTTGAAACTTTTACGTCCAATAAATTTTTCGGCATAATCTTAATAATATTCAAAATGCTGAGTTTGAAATAAAAGTAAAAGAATCGTAATGCTATTTAAATCTAAAATGAAAATTATTGACTGTCTTTCAATGGTATAAAATCTTATTATTACCCGGAAACGGGATATCCGATAACTGTCGATTTATCCGGTTCATTGACGGTTATTTAGATTGTCCGGTTTCACGGTTTCGATTAACCGGTTAATCGACTATAACCGATAACTCGTCAAAACCGCGATTGTCCGGGTTCAAACTGAGACCGTGCGATTTTAGTTTAGAAAACATTGTGAAATAATCACATCGTCTAAAATGTATACATGTTATTCAATTATTTAAAGGCAAAATAATTATAGTTACGTTCTTCACCGAATAATCGCGGTTTTGGCAAGTTATTGGTTAGTCGAGTAACTGGTTAATCGGTTAACTGGAATCGTGAAACCGGACAATCCGAATACTCGTCGTGCCACCCAAGCCCATCCGAATATCTGATTACCATGAATTGCACGTTCAAACACTGTTTAAATATTTTAAATATATAGCTTTGACTTGCATTTATTTTAGGCGAACGCGTAGAAAATGATAATTGGTACAGATTGGTGCGGCCAACAATTTCTCGTTCGAAGCATGCAAGATGCCGGCTATGTACATCAGAAGGAAAGTTGGAAGAGGTCATTTTCACACCAGGGAAACATGGGAAGTGAGTGATTTTCTCAGTACAAAAAGGATATTCCGTTAATAATAAAAATAATGAAAAATCAGCTGATTATATAAAATTGTGTTGCAACCAATGACGAAACATTTATAAATGAATTCAAATTTTTTTAGACCCTTATATCGCTGTGCCAAAGTAAGTAAATGGGGCGATCGTTTACCGATTCAATCTATTTCTGAAATAGATGCACTACATAATGCAGAAGAACAAAAACTTGATTCATCAGAAAATGAGGAGATAAATTCTGATGATGAAGCAAAAATAAATGATGAAAAAGAAGTCAAAATGGTGGGCTTGGAAGCTCCTTTCGTTTTTAAAGATGGTGATAAATTGTAGTCATATGTAAATAATTAAAGTATGTAAGCTTTTGTAAATATATTTTGTTGTTTATGATCGTTTATAAGGAATATTTTATCTACCTTTTATTTGTATGATGTAAGACTACTAAGTACTTAAGCCTTAAAGATACACGATTGAGATCTAAACAACCTTCAACATAATTAACCATCACTGAGAAAGTCTGAAAATCAAATTAAGTAAGACTACTCGTTTATTTAAATAATTGTTGTCTATTTTAATATATTTTGATTCTCAAAATTTTTCACATAATCAAATATTACATTCATATTTTATTGTTACTTCTTGAACTTCTTTTTTGCACACGCACAACAACCATATTTACGACTTGCTCCAGTCTGTCTTAGATACTTGACTTTATAATTCGTTCTGTTAAAAGACAATAAATATCGTAATAAGTGTTAAATTAAAAATATATTAAGTTATAAGTTTCAAGGATTTCAAATTAGGTTCATAAATAAAAAAATTTAATATTTTCTCATTTTAGAATTTGACTTAGCAAACAAAAACTCGGCATAATGCAAGATTCATCTTTTTACGACATAGATATCACTATCTCTCATGTTTCTATTTTCGTTTAAATATCGGAACAGTATATCTAAGCGTTATCTTAATATTAGATATTTCTAGTGGGGTTTTGCAATCGTATTATTTACAACACAAAAATATACTATTATTAATTACAACAAAACAATAATAGTACATTATGCAAAAAGGAAGTCAAGTCGCAGATTATCCCTCTGGGCGGATTTACTGCCCGAGCAAAGCAAGGGCAGTAATCACCAGAGGAAAGAATCGACTTCACTACCACGTTGCATATAGAACTTTATTCCCGACTCAACTGTGACCACTTTGTTGATTTGAAAAAGTGAGACTACATGAGACAAATTTTTTAATATACCTCGGTGCTGACAGTAGCCAGTTACTTTATTTCCCTCAAAGGTATAGGGACGTAAAGTTTTTATGTCCCACACAACAGGGATGTACTAGTACATTATATAACAAGGGAGTAATAATGTCGCATATTATGTACGCGGGAATAATCTGCCACTTTACTCTCTTGTTAAAATCCTGTGTTGAGGGGTGTAAAGTAGTCCCTGTTATGAGAGAATAAAATGCTATTTTTGTCTCACTTTTCGGTTAAATAAAGTGGCTATTATAGTGCAGTCGGGAATAAAATATTTTACATTACACTTTCGTCATTTCAAAATTCTCGTTTTGGCGCAAATACTGTAAACTTTTGAAAGCTTCTCGACTATAATGGAGTTGATTTGGTGTTACTTGTTTTCTCATTACTTGGAAGATACCAAAAAGGGTGTAAATACCCTTACTTTTAATGGACGAATTCTACAATGATTCTTTTCACGTTATGTTACAAATTTAACGTTTCTATCGCAGTACAGATCTGAGTTGGCAATGTTGCTTTAATTATAATCTAATAGTGAATTGCGAGCAATACGAAAAATAATAAAAAACAATAATGTTATTGTATATTACAAGCTGTAAGCGTAAAGTTCCATAGTATGCTCCCCAGGAAAAAATGTACCAATAATTATATATCGATTGTCTCTATATAATCATATATAATAAAACGTGCATATATGATTATATAAACATATTTATATTTTAATTGATATATATATACATATAATTTTATGTTATACACTACTAGTAGATAGTTTAAAAATGAAAAAATTTCTATTTTTCAAACATTTGTTTAATAAACATTCTAGTAATATATTTGTACGAATATATCTTCAAGCATAACAAATATACGTAAATTAATCTTGCCTTACTTCTTTACAGCTTAAAACAATTTTTGAAAATTAATTTTCAAGTTAAATAAATTTTTCTTATAATATAAGATAAAGTAAAAAAATAATTTTTTGGCACATATTGGCAGCAGCTCCAAACTTTCTATAGTAGTGTATGTTTTAAAAATTCATTTCTTTGTTCGAGTAAACTTTCATCAAACATGTTTGAATGAATTTCTCATTTATAATCTTTTTTTGAGTAAAGCTGAATGTAAATAAATTCAAAAAAATCATATAATTATATACAATTTTTCAGGGTCTGTAAAAATATTTGAGGAACATATAGAATATAGTATAGATAAAAAAAGCTGAAAAAAATCACAAAAAAAAATCAGATATTTTCTATTGAAAAATATCAATCTCAATGGACGATTCATGGGTGATGAATGATATGACGTGATTATTGCCATGGCACTCATCCCATTTTAGTTTCATTCTCACTCAATGGCACGCACTTGTTTTGAGTCTTTATATCACTCTTGTTTTGCTTGTCGTTTATATCTTCTTCGTCATCTTTATCTTCTTCTTGCTCGGTCTCTACATCTTCATCGTTCTTTTCATTTTCTGGCTCCTCATCCTCATCTTCATCATCCTCCTCTAAAAGCTTTTTACGTGCCAGCTGCACTGCCTCCCATTCCCGGTAATGACCTTTTCTTTTTGCTTCAAAAGCTTTTCTCCTTTCTAAAAATTAAAAATCAGTTTTGTATTTTAAAATAAAGATATTGTCCATTACATGATAAAAATCACAACAAAATTTTATTATAATAACAATAGTGTTATTTTATTTTATTAGTTGTGTCAGTTTGATTTTAAATTATTTACCTTTTTCTTCTGGTGTTTCTTCATCTTCTTCTTCACTCGATTCCTCAAATATTCTTGGGTTTGGATTTTTTGCTAATCTAAAATAATAAGTAATAATTATAATTAATTATAATCCTATTTTAATGATAGATATTAATATTTAATCATAGTATTTTAGATATTGATTTAACTTGTTCTAAGAAAACTTACTTCGATGCTACAGCTGTAGAGTCTAAAAGATCGTCATCATTTTTTGCACCTTCAAAGTTATAAGGCGTTTTAGGTTCTTCTATTTTCATATGTCCATAATCTTTATCGGCTGGATGCAAAGTTGCTATGATATTCATTTCATCCCATTTTGTTTCTTTTGTTGCCCTACTAAAAAGCATATTAAATATATTGCAAAATATTACAGTTTGATTGAAGAGTTATATCCTTTAGTAAGAAACAAAAAATAACTTGTAATTTATTAATTTTTATATCTAATAAATATTTAAATAGATGTTAGTTACAGTTTTTTATTTTAATCATAAAAAATGGCTATAAATTGAAAGTATAAAAAAGAATAAATGTATCAAGTAAACTAGTATTTCAGTCACAATTAAGGCATCATACAAATTATAATTGAATGATGTATGACTTATTTTAATGATAAACATATCAAAGTTGATACAACAGGTTCATCAATGTTTAGATGCGATAAGCTGACCTATGAGGGCAATGAGTATAACTATTAATATCCAGTGCTCAATTGCTTATAAACTACTAAGCATAGACAATCCATTTATACAAATAATGTAATTAACATAAATACAAAGCATGAGAAAACTATATATGCAGAGTTCTCACCTTGGTGTCTCCTGGTTGTCAAAACTACTCGACGTCTTCAGGATGCCTTTAGAGGGCCGCTTGCCAAGATTTTCAGCCATTTCTTAATTCTCAAATACACTGTACGCACAATGTTGCCTACTGGAAACTGATTGAATTTACCTGTTACATTCACATCACACGCGGGCACTCATTTGACACTATTCTTTGTCGCGCGCTCTCACACCTACACACACCGGGAGACGAAGAGACACCTAGTTATCAATTCCTCATCGGCCCAAGTCGCGGCATCGAAAATACACGTAACAGGGAAGATCGACTGTATTTCCGTCAAGTTTTTCCTTTGAGAGAAAGTCGAAAGAGAAAAAACAGTAGTGTGTGTGAGCGGTATAGAGAGTAAAATAGATATAGATAGAGTAAGAAAGACAGGGTGCAGGAGAGGGGTTAGAGAGAATCTGCCTTTTCGTCGTGCGCTGCTGGGTAGACACTATATCGCGCGCCCGAGATAAAGTAGACGAAATAGATTATAATGGAGTGGCGCAAATTAAAAGTCGATAGTCGATCGCTGGCTGACCGTCAGCGAACCCATTGTTTCGCAACAGCTCTCGCGACGCGCTGCGCCTGCGAATATAATTTTTACGTCACTATCTCCGGCGAAGCGGCAAAATTAATTATATAAATCATTTTTATAAAATAGAGCTTTTTGCTCTTATTATTTATGCAGCAAAACTAAGTATAACGTAATTTTATTACTTTCAGCATGCCAGCTGTAAAATCAATTTACTAGAATTTCGTTAGATTTCGCGCGGACGTTTTAAGAGTTTTAACCTATAATAACTGCGAGTCTCGTCTAGGAGTGCCGCACAACCAATGGCTGTCAACGTCATCTGATATCATGCAGTCGTGTACCACTGTGCAATGGGATTGTTGTTTTTGAAGTTCCATGTGTTTTGACTGACACTATTTTGTTGAAAATTTTTGTATAAAAGCTCGTTTTATAATTGCTGTCAAACATGGGGAGTTTACGCGAAGTGCAAATAAGTAAGTTTGTTCGTTGCATCAGCTTTCCTAGCCTCCCTTATACCTTGTTTTGAATAACAAATGTTTGTTTGGGGGGGTTAATTTTGACGATATTTTTATTATAAACAATTTAAATTGCCAATGAATCATATCTTGTTTCGTTTTTTCCATATTTATGATTATTAGGCAGTTAAGTATGTTTATAAATTTCTATAATCTCCATTCATACTGCATAAAGCATTGCCATATTAATTTTTATTTATTTATTAATTTAATTAAAACAAGAGTATTACAACACTTAAATACACATTTGATAGTATATTTTGGGAGATAAATAATGTAATAAATAGAAAACTATGTAAATAAATGATATAGTTTTTATTTCTTTTATATGCTATGAAGTAATTTCTGTTAACAATACCTTATTAATTTATACATTTTCTAGATGCTCTAAGGCAAATGCTGAACTTAAATGAGCCTGAGCCCAAAGCAGAGGGTGCAATTCCAGTTTGGAAAGTTCTAATTTATGATCGCATTGGTCAAGATATCATTTCTCCATTAATTTCAATAAAAGAGCTGAGAGAACTTGGAGTAACACTTCATATGTACGTATAAAATTATCATATAATTTATTTATTATAATTATATAATTTTGTATTAACAGTTCTCTTATAACTTACATATTAATGTTTTAGGCAATTACACACAGACAGAGATCCTATACCAGAAGTTCCAGCCGTTTATTTTTGTGTTCCGTCAGATGAAAATATTCAGCGGATTGGTCAAGATTTACAAAATAATTTGTATGATATTTATCACATGAATTTTATATCACCAATTCCAAGGCATAAAATGGAAGACCTGGCTGCTGCTGCTTTAATGGCAGGAGCTGTCTCTAATATTCACAAGGTATCTATTAAACATTTAGACCAACTAGTGGATGAATTTTTCTATTTAATGATATTCTATAAATTTTTTGTACTTATAAAACAAATTTATGTATTAACGAAAATATAATTAAAACTTAATAATAAGATATTTTGGTTACTTTTTTTCTCTTTTTTTGATTGCAGGTATTTGATCAGTATCTCAATTTTATTTCATTAGAAGATGATCTTTTTATTCTTCGGCATCAAAATAGTGATATTATCTCTTATCATGGTGAGATTCATGAAAAACAATTGTTTAATTATAAAATGAATGATGTTCTATTTAATATAAAATATAAATTATATTTTACAGCCTTAAATAGAGGAGAAATGAAAGACACAGAAATGGATCAAATCATTGATATTATTGTTGACAGCCTTTTTTCAGTGTTTGTAACATTAGGAACAGTTCCAATTATCAGATGTCCTAAAGGAAATGCTGCAGAAATGGTGTCAAAAAAACTTGATAAAAAATTGAGAGACAATGTTTGGGATTCAAGAAATACATTATTCCAAGGTGAAGGAATTAGGTCTAATCATTTTAGGTAATAACTATTATTAAACAAACAATTACTGTGGCATGTCTTAAGTACTTTTATGAGAATAGCTCAGAAAAGGGAAAAAAAAACTGGAATGTATTGGAAACCTCAGTAAAAATTACCCAAAGTTATTCCTGAGTAAAACATAACTATATCATATGTAGAAAATGATGTATATACAACAAATCCATAATCAGTTTTCAGAGACCATTGTTGATAGTACTCGACCGCAGTGTAGACATGGCAACAGTGTTTCACCATACGTGGACATATCAGGCATTAGCTCATGATGTGCTTGAGTTATCCCTAAATAGACTTGTTGTTGAGGAAAGTGCTGGGAAATCACCCGCGGGTGGAGCACGTTCTAAAACACGTGCTTGTGAGCTTGACAGTGCTGACAAATTTTGGTCTCAACACAAAGGCAGTCCATTTCCACGAGTTGCTGAAGCTATTCAAGAAGAGCTTGAGCAGTATAGAACTTTTGAGCAAGAAGTAAAGAAATTGAAATCATCTATGGTATGTAATAATCATCAGTTTTATCATTGTTATCATGATAAATATTATATTAGTTGCATTAAGTACCATATCATACATTAATCATGGTATATACATTTAATGGAAAAATATTTTATTATAGGGTATAGACAATGAAAGTGACGAAGCAGTATCAATGGTTTCAGATAATACAGCTAAACTAACAAGTGCTGTAAATTCTCTTCCACAATTGTTGGAAATGAAACGCTTAATTGATATGCATACGACAATAGCAACTGGTATGTTACAATTTAATTATTTTCTATATTTTCTTAAATTATATTATTTATTTTTTATTTGTTATTACAGGAATTTTAAATTCAATAAAGTCTCGACGTTTGGATACATTCTTTGAGCTTGAAGAAAAAATTATGAGCAAACAAACATTGGATAGAAGTATTTTAGATATTATAAATGATCCAGAATGTGGTTCACCTGAAGATAAATTGCGACTTTTTATAATTTATTATCTTTGTACAAGTATGTCTGATGCAGACTATAATAAACATGAAGCAGCTCTATCCAGTATAGGCTGTGATTTAAGTCCTTTGCTTTATTTAAGAAGATGGAGGTATTTATTGAAATTAATAAAATTATCCATGTATACTTTAATGAAAATAGTTTAACATGATTATTAATTTTAGAAATTATATGAAAATGGCTGGAGTTCAAAGCAACTATGAAGGTGGTGGTACGAAAACTGTTAGTATGTTTTCTAAATTAATGAATCAAGGATCATCTTTTGTAATGGAGGGAGTCAAAAATCTTGTAGTGAAAAGACATGTTAGTAATAATTAAAGATTATTAAAAAAATCTCTAGACTTTTTCTAGTAAACATAATTTTAATTTCAGAATTTACCAGTTACTAGGATAGTTGACGATCTTATAGAAATGAAACAATCTGCTCAAACTGATGACTATTCTTACTTTGATCCTAAACAATTGAAAGCTTCGGAACAGGTTCCAAAGAATCGAACAGTATTCCAAGATGCTATAGTTTTTATTGTTGGAGGTGGAAATTATATAGAATATCAAAATTTAATGGATTATGTTAAAGTAAGTACTTTTTATAAGTTTGAGTTATCTTCAGATTTAATTTATAACTCTAATTATTTTTCCGCACTCCGTGCGCAAAGTGCGTTTTTGTGCACGCTCGGACAAAAATGTGCTCGCAAAATCGAGCTTGGCACACGTCGTATGAAAAAATATAATTCGATACATGAGCGAGAAGGTGATTTCATCCTCGCCTGGCCTTTTCGAAATCACTTTCTCGCACTTGTATCGAAATGTACTATTATCACACTAGTACAAAAAAGTACTATTTTTAAACTACTTTTATTGTTTTAAAAAATTGAATTATTTTTTTTTAGCAAAAGACTGGAGGTGGTACAAGTAAACGAATCATTTATGGTTCAACTACACTTACGAATGCTAGGCAATTTCTAAAACAGTTGTCTCTTCTGGGTCAAGAGACACATTAATTATTTTTTTTTTTATATAATATATATACACACTAAAAATTAAATCATCTATTTTTTCCACGTGTATCGATCTTAGGACAAAAAGCATTTCCAATTTATTAATTTATAATATTGTTAAATATATTGTATTGCGTCATAAGTACACATTTATTCTGTGCAGAATAAGGTAATGTGATTTTTGAAGGTGTTTAAGAAAAAGTCAAGAATTCAAAAAAAATTTTTTAATTTGTTACTTTAGTGATAAATGTTTACATTGTAAATAATAATTATAATAACAGGTAATTAATGATGAGCTGCCTCATTATTTTCGTTAGGAGGCAGGATTGGACGTCCTAAAATATCTATTTTCTGTTTATGACATACCGGTTCCTCATCAGAATCAGAACTACAGTCACTATCACTTGAATCATCATACGAACCTAGACCTGGTAGAATGCCTATACATTTAAGAGCTCCAGTTTGTAATTCTGAATTTTCACTCTTCACACATGTCTCAACAGTTTTAGTCTCTGAAGTACTTTCTAGTTTTGTCTCTGTTTTATCTTCAGTACTGCTTTGTTTCACTTGTTTAGCTGATGTATTATCTGATTTTTTGCCTGCAGTATTATCCTCAGACTCTGATAATTTCCTCTTTATTCCTTGAGGAGGAGATCCTGTAGTAAATTTAATATTCAATTTTAATATCTGTTTTATTAAATACCAACGTAATGATTGATAAATAATAAAATATTAATGATTTATTTTCTGAAAATACCACTGAAAATTAATATAAAACTCACCATTTTCATTTTTGGCAGGTTTCTTTACTACACCAGCTAGTAATCTTAATTGAGAATGTTTACTGAAAAATAAATAAAACAAATTAACTATTTCAAATATGATGATATTCAATTTATTATATTTTATAGCTTACTTTAGAGTTGTTTTATGGTTGATTTGTGGTTGCTTTAATTCTTGTTTTAACCTTTCATCCAAAGATTTTTCTTGAAGAGATGCAACCGCTGCTTTGAAGTCTCTCATTTCTTTTTCTTCTTCTAAATTCTTTTTTCTTTCCTCTTCCATTTTAGTTCTATCAACTAAATCAAGAAACTCCACTTCATCATCATCAAGACCTTTAATCATATTTTCTAAAAAAAAAAATAAGAAAAAATATAAATATTACATACCTATCTTCTGTACCCACTAGTCAATAAAATGTCATTGATTCTAATTTGTATAATAAAATTTAAAATTTCTTTTAATAATTTATATTCAAAATAACATTTGACATTCAATTTCTTAATATAAATTAGTCAATAATAATTATAGTCTCTTAAAAATCTGAATAAGAAACAATAGATGAACTAAATGAATAATATATATTAAGGATATTATTTTGGAGACAGTTAAAGTAAACATTCAAGTCAGGAAAAATTCGAAGAAATCTAGAATAATATTGACAATTGTAATAAATGTAATATATAAATTTGAATATTGGCTAAGGAGTAAAAGTTAAAATAAGGAACAATAGAGACAAAAAGTAAATGGAATGGTGAAGATAAAAAAAGAGGGAAAAGGAGTCAAGATATTGTTTGAATGAAAATATAAAATATATATATGAAATTTAAACAAAAGAAAGAGATATAATACAGAAGTAAAAGGAAAGCAGAAATAGAGATGAAGAAGATTTGTAACAAGAGAACTTTTATTTATTGGAAATATTAAGAAAAAATAAAAAAACAAATGACAAGTAGAGAATGCAAAAATGAATGCATTGAATGAATTTGACATCACAGTGAAGTATGCCATTACTGAGATATATGTAAATAGAAAATATATTCGAAAAGCAAAGAACAAAACAAAAGAATAAATATAACTAATGGACATCAAGAGGGAAGTGTAAAAGATATTAAAATATTTCTAATACTAATAACCTATTGTATTTACAGAAAATAAAAAATGATTGTTGATAAATTACTGTTGTAGCTAAAATATTGATAAAATGTAACATCGGATATGCACCAAAATAAAAAAAAAAATTTCCAAAAATCATCTTTTTTGGATTTAAAAAAGAGTCTCTCTAGAGGGACATAAAAGCATACGCTTAAAAGAATCGCTTATATTAAATTTAATGGTAGAATATTAAATCCAGGACTTATTTACTGAAACGATTTTCATAATTTCGCACAAAGAAGAAAAAAAGGAGAGCAAACGGTGTAATATATATATGTAAACAAAGATCAATAACTCACTGAGTTTGTGGGCTTCCTCGTAATCTGCATCTCGCTTGTTTTTCTGCTCCTGCAAGCGGTCGAACAGGCATCTCGGATCGTAGACCTGCTCAGGTGCGTCTGCTCACATGTGAAAAAATATAAAAATAAGTGAATCATTGTAAAGTAATAATGACAAATCCGCGTAGTATAGGTGATCGATTCTAACCTATAGGCTGATCAGCTGATCGGACTTTCTCCCATTCTTCTTGACGCAGCTTTCGCTGCTCGTTAATCTCAGCCTCGGAGATGAACCCGGAACTCATCTTCAACCTGGTTGATCAACAAAAGGATAGCGGCAACTCGTTCGTCACCGTCCTCAACCTCGTGAAGTCTGATCTGTTGATCTGCGTGGGTGCGCGAAAACACGACGTGCCGTTGATCTTCGCGCTCGTGGTTAGTTTTTCACTGACAGCTGGTTACTCGTAGATGTCATTTTTTTGGTCTGCTTGATGGATATAATCAAGTGTTGTTTGACACAAAATTCCAATGGTATTGCTTTTGCAACGCACTTATACTGTCGGAGCAGACTTCTGGCTTTGTTATTATTGGATGAGACTTGACATGACCCTGTTCCACTCTGCAATCGACTACTAGAGGCTGCACTGCGACTGTGCGGCTATCTGCGACTGAGTGGATCACTGGACGGTAGCGCCACCATGAACCGAACAGGAAGACGAGAAACTATATAAAATAATAAAATGCAAAATGCAAGTTACCGGCATACCAGGTATATAGAACTCGAATTTCGATCATTCAATATTCAATACTTCAAGTTATATGTATGTAGATATACATTTAACTTTGCCGTGAGTGACGAGTTGACGACTATACTCTTTTATTTTTTTTCATTAGAAAATAGGTATTGTAGTCGATTTTAATTTTATAAAATATATAAGGAATACCACAATTTGTCTACTTGGTGGGTTAAAAAAAATTAAAAAAAAATTTGAAGGCACCTTCGTGACAAATGTTGTCTCATTCCATAGGTCATAAAATATATGAAAAATCTCGTGAACATTAGAAAACGGTCTTGTGCAGACACCGTTTTAGCCGCACATCAATTTTTCTTATTATAGAAATTTAACATGGAAAAAATAGACGAAAAGTAGTCCCTGTCATATATTTTATGACCTATATAGAATGAGAAAAAACTTGTCACAAAGGTGTGCCTTCAAATTTTTATTTTTTATTTTTTTAACCCTCTAAGTGTGGACAAATTGTGGATTGCCTCATACATTTGTTTTGGCAGTGAATGATTTGATTAAATCAATGAATCACATCTCTCAACCAAGTTCATTCAAAAGAAACAAGAAAGCTGTGCATTTTCGTGACGAAATCTTGCTCTTATATATCACCTGATTCTTCTTAGCTGGAGAACTAGAAAAGCGGCCTAAGTACCTCGAGTTACCTTATTATATACTCTTACGACTATAGTCTAGGAATCGTAATAGGGTATATTTCATCCACACCTATACACTCACGCACATCCACCCACGTACATCCACTAAAGTGCATGTGCATACAAAAGTGCATACAAAAGTGCACTTATTTGTTATTTATTGTAAATTTCTTAATTAACTTATTAACTTCTGTAATTAATTGCTATAACTTTTTGTTATAAAAATTCATGATAATAAACTACATTTTTATAAAAACAGAAGATGGAAGACATACTCCATCATTTTCAAATATTTGACCTTGCGATTTATTTATTGTCATTGCAAATCCTTATCTAACTGGAAATTATCGCCTTGTCATATGAAGGTGGTTTTTTCACGACTTCCCTAGTCAAATCAGTGCTAAATGAAGAGGTTACCTAAAATTAAAAAAAAACATTTGAAATCTGATTTATTTATAATGATAGTCAATGTACAATAAATAAAGTGTATTTAACATGAAGAAGATAACTTCTTTTAACAAAATTTCGATATATTTTAGAAACAGTACAACAATTATTGATAAAATATCCCTATCTTTTTTGTTTCTTAACCGGTTTTAACTCACGGGGACTTGCCAAAGGAATAATTCAAAATTATTCAAAACCCAGAAAGTTATCGCCAATTGAAAAAAATGATTTTTATAACCTCATTCACGACTTATGAACAATTAGTATAACTTTCTGGGTTTTGAATAATCCCCGTGAAATTACTTAAAGAATAGAATGAGACCTCGATAATTAAAATCGGTTAAGAAACAAAAAAGATAGGAATTTTTTATCAATAATTGTTTTTTTGTTAAAATAAATCTAATGGCTTTTTCGTTCTAATTTTTTTCATCTTATACGTTTATCTTCCCTTCCCTTATCCTTTAGAAAAATTTTTCAAAGAGTCACATGAGAATCATAAGAATCACATGAAAATTATTTGACTTTTTGTAGATTTATTTTAACAAATAAACACTAATATTAGAACCAGTGTTTTCATTAAAGAGATACGTATTGTATCTGTAGAATATGGCCTTACGATACCCTGACCATATCTACTGAAACAATAATTTTTAAACTTCATTGAGGTTTCTAATTAAATCTTTTTCTTTGAATATAATTTCATATTTTCTCATCGATTTTAAAAAATTGTAGACTATATTTTTATAATATATGTAAGTTATATAAAAATTACTTTATAATAAAAACATAAATAAAACATAAAAATTTCATTGAGAAGGTTAACAAGCATAAAAGTCTAAAAATATAAAAATATTAAAGTACAACAGTATATAAGTATAATGCAGATAATAAAGTTTTCGGGGAAAATGATACTTTAACGAGTTAATATAGTATAATAGAATATCAATATGACTTTATGAAGAATAGTGATATATATCTTCCCGATAAATTGTTACTGCGTTTCTCTCGAAGTTGATTTTTTCCATCTTATCTGCTTTTACATGTAAATGCATTGTAAAATTATCTATTTCAATTGTCTCTCAAGAACTTCGCATTTGAAGCGAGAATTTATTATGCGATTTCATGCGAAAGTATAAAAGAAAACTTCTTGATAACGTCAATCCAGATGGGTAAGCCTGTAAAACTGATAAACTGATTGTAGAAATCCAGTAAGTTACGTCGTTTTACTAAGTCCTGACCACTTTCAGTGAACAGATGACGAAGACTTAAGCACGTACTATCCCTAGAATTAGTTAATACTTTCAGTCAACAATGAAAATGCTTTTATGTCAGTTCTGTGGAATTGTATGTATGCGGACACGTGACACAAACTTATAAATAAGTAACCATCGTTTGTAATATTGGAAATTAAATGTAAGTAATGTAGTTTTCACAACACGTACACACATGTTGCGAATATTGCTTTTTGATATCGTATGCGTAAATATAATATCTACTTTACTCATTGTTTCGTAGCTCTGTGCGTAAAGTGCGTAAATAGCTTTACCCACACTATGTGTAAAAGTGCCACTTTACGTACTGAAAACAATGCGTAAAATATTACGCATAGGGTATAACAAAATAATTTATATACAGAGTATTTGAAATTTTATTGTAAATCGGAAGAGTCTTAAAGTCATAAAATATAATTAGTTATGAATATCTTGAAAAAATGAGTACCACGAGCCAAGTAATTGTAAATTAACTTTATTAGTCGACGTTTCGGTTCTCGAAGAGAAGTCTGTCTCAAGACTAATGGAACAGAAAGAGCACAAAACTTTATAAGTTCACGTAGAAGAGGAAGTCATTGAGCTAGTAAAAATACCCTAATAGAAATTCATCTATATGAAATGACCAAGAAGTTAGATAATAGCTCGTAAAACTGGCTAATTAATGGCTATGATTAAACAATTTTTCGACCATTATTAGCCTTTTTCTTAGATTGACGTAACAAAAAAATATTCGTTTTTGTTTTATTTACTAATTTTATCCTTGATAAAAGAGTATTAAAGTGCATTGGATAGCTTACCAAAATATAAATAAATAACATTAAGTAATAAATCATTTGTTGTACTTATTCTATGAATAATTCAGCAAAACTTTTATTTCTCCATCTGATTATGTCTCTCCCACTCCTTGTCACAACAGCAAGCCTTCTACTAGCCATTTCCAGACTAAAGAAACTGATTAATTTTAATACCTTTAAAATACTCAAGAACAAGCTTGTGTTTGTCTTAGAAATACTCAATCTATTTTTCAATCTATTAAATGGCCAAATAATATAACAGGAGAAAAAAGCGTTTCATCGGGAGTTGGAAACTGGACAAAAGAAATTTCCATTTTATAGAAGATTCGAATACAAATGGTCATAGTTATTAGTTATAAAATGTTTTGCATTTCCATCAGGGTAGCTAATTTTTGCATGGTAATGAAAAGATTTTTTCGGGCATATTTTTTTTTTATTTATTGGAGATAACACTAACTTAAAATTTTTTACTAAATTTTCTCTGTATTTGATCATGCATTTAAAAACAAATATTTAAAAAAAAACTCTAACGAAAATATAAGCACGAATTATTGGTATTCAATTCGTTTATAGTACTTCTTCAGGGGATACAAACGCAAACAATGATTATTCCATTGGCCAAAAAAAAAAAACTGGCCACTTTTAATATCTTGTAAATACTAATGTAAATCTGTAAAAAAACTTGTTCTATTTGTCTATTGTCGCGGATAGAAATAGAAATTAATAAAGTTAGACCTATAAAATGCGGGATTCAATTATGAATAACGATAAACCTAACGATTATTGTAAAAATATAGGAAAATATTTGTAAAGCGTAGAAAGATATGATGTTTGGGAATGCGGAAGGAGTAACGGATTCAATAAACAACTCGCATATATATAAGTAACATTTAGACGTTTATTGGTAGGACGGCAGTCATTGGTATCAATGTTCTTGGCGAGGTATAAAGTAGAGACGCGTAACTGTACCGGATGCCAGCTAAATGCTCAGTGAACTCGGTGTTGGTTACTAGATCCTAGATAATTAATTAACGTTTGTGTTGACATGACCTATATATATGCCTCTAAAATTTAACATATCGTCGCCTCCGAATAGAAAGGCGTTGTCAGGGAGTCCGCTCGTAAAAAGCGTTATCTCGGAGTCCGCTCGTAGAAGGCGTTATAAAAAGAAGGCGTAAGTAAATTCACGTAGCTTTTCACAGAATCGACCGATTTTAACGAGATAACGCCTTCTAGGAGCGGACTCCAAGATAACAACTACCACGAGCGGATTCCGAGATAATGCGCCTTTCTATTCGGAGGCGACGATATATGCTTCTTAGCCTGAAAATGTGCGATAATACAGTAGAAAATTAAGCTAAACCATTCGTCTGATTCAGTTCAGCAGTATATATCCGTGCTATCCTGCACAGAGTTAATATTTTAAAATTTTATCCCCAGGAAAATGCCTGAGCTAGCAATCACTTAAATACATACGAGTGATCCGAGCATACACGTTTAACTATTATAAATGCCAAGGACTTAAAGTCTACACAGTCTCATATGCAGCCATATACATGTGCACGTACCGCCGAAGCAAGTAATACCCGTCCAAAGGCAAACATACAAATCTGGCTTAGCGCTCTTGGAACACAGAGGAGAACATGCGCGCGCGCTCGCACAGACATCAGCGAAAGCTCGCTCGCTCTGTCTCTCATTCGATAAAGTCCCGGGCTGAATAATTGCGCGAGCAAACACAGAAGGAGCCAGATACGTTTATGGATAATGTATAATATGCACTGCAGGTAGATCCTGCTCGGGTGGGCCGAAAAATTCGTACGATCGCGTTCACGAAAGGAACTCATCAGCGGAGCTCGGCTCTTTATATGCATTACCTGACGTTTTCACCGCGAGCTTGCACTCGTGTGCGCACGCGCGTCGACCAGACAGAGAGAGAAAGAGGGAGGGGAAAGAAAGCCAGAGTCCAGAGAGATAGAGCGCGCGTCGACGACGACGTCGACGACGACGACGACGAGTCAAAGGCTGAATGCAGCGGGCGCACAATGAGCTTGAAATAAGCATGAATGGAACCGCATCGCGCTCGCGCAAGCGACGGCAGCAGCGTCGGCGGCGTCGGCGGAAGCTTTAAAGAGGGAAAAGCTGCCTCTTTAAATAATTTAGCCCGTCGATCACGCGGCACCTCGACCGCCGCCACTGCCGCCGACGCTGACGTTCTGAATAATCTCTGCGCGCGCGCGCTCGCGCATTCTCCATCCCTCTGGCGGTCGCGCAGACGCGTTATGTGGATATATGAGCCGAGGGCGCGCTCGCCAAGTGTATATAGGTATAAGTATATAGCCCGTTGGAAGATTTTCTGCGGTGCGTCGAGAGTGTTGTGCATTTATGACAGAGCCATTATTTCCTCTATACGTTTGGGGTCGGATCTTTTTTCCTTTATTTGTCAGTTTTAAAATACTGAAAGTCCGCTCTTTTGGTCCTGCATTAGTTGGTCGCTAATTCGGAATACATGTATAAACTTTCGATATATTTCATGTGTAAAAAGATCCGCACTTTTCGAGGCAGCAGATTTGGAGTTTCGCTATCAAATAATTACATTCATCAAAATAATATTGAAAATTCATCGCTGTAGCGAATTAGTGACCGATTTTACAAACTTTTGGATTTTTTTAGGACTTTAGTACAAAAACCAGTGTGTCCGTCGTAGAAATTGCTTACAATATTTATCTAGAAAAAGTATTTTTTGTCAGAAATCTTTCACTCTTAAAAATTTCATCCCTATTTTAAACAAAGTTTGTGTAAAATATGAATTTCTCTATTTTACACAAAAATTTGTGTAATTTGAAATTTTACACACGCTTGTGTACATTTTACACAAATTTTATGTAAAATTTTACACAAGAAATTTACACATTTTTAGCGAATTTCAAATGCATGTAACTTTGCACAGAACCGACCGATTTTAACGATTCACATCTGAAATTAAAGCTCTTTTCTTCTACTTCAATCGCTTTTTTGGGAGATATTTGTTTGCACCTTTAAAAACTTGCTATTGGTTAATCATCAATGATTACTTTTCGTGCATTTTTTCCCCATGTTAAATCCCCATAAGAAAAATAGATGTGCGGTGAAAACGGCGTCACAAGACTGTTTTCTAATGTTCACGAGATTTTTCGTATATTTTATGACCTACAAAATGAGAAAAAACTTGTCGCGAAAGTATGCCTTCAAATATTTTTTTTTAATTTTTTGAACCCTCTAAGCGTGAAAAATTGTGGATTTCCTTATATACGGATGTCAAATCCCAATAATGATTCATTGATGAAAATAAAAATTATTAATAAAAACTAATAATAATAAATTAATAATAGTAATAAAATAATTCTCAATCGAAATTATAATTAATAATTATATATTATATATTATATCAGTTGCGACTGGGAGCGATAGGGGATCTTTTTAAAAAGGCTGTACATGCAAAACAAATTCCGATTTGGAATATCTTTCTCGTTACAAATCCAACGTCGAGTGTTCTATTCTCGTCTCTCTGCGTCTAAAAAAATTTGTTGAAATTTTTGTCGAAAAAAATTTTTTTTTATCCTCAACAATAGAAAAGTGAATGAACGCAATACTGTACGCGTATGTTCCCGAAACATAGGGAAAAATGGTATGAGAATGAAAAAAATATCATCGTGCAATATTTGAAGCGGTATACGATGTCGCGGTGGCTTTCAAAAAAAAATTCTGCTCGTTTAGTGTAATGGAAATCAGAAGCAGTGCACTATGATTTGGCATTTCTTTATGTACCACGCAGCTGTTCAAATAGGTCTCAAGGGTATACCAGAAGTTAAATTGCGATTGAATACATGGTAATGCGATGTTTAGCTTAGTCGCTGTATATTTTGCAGTAACTCTGCACATTACGGTTTTATGTATATATACTCGTTAGGTTTGTAAATACGCCTTTGCACGCAAAATGTAGCGCGTGTATGAGACTGAAATCGGCCAGCTGCACGCAATAATATGTATATAAAGAGATTTCATCGTGCAAATTAGTATTAGGAAAAATTTTAAAAAGTCTGACGATAATTGGCATAATCAACTTTAATTTTTTTCCTTCAAACATATTATATTTTATACACAATTTACCTATAATAATTACATCTGAAAATTAAATTCGCAGTAGCGCCGCGTAACCTAAGAGGTGAGTAAGAGCCAACGAAAGATGAAAAAATATAGTTTTGCTGTCTATATCGATAAAAAATGCTCGCAATTGAGTTTTTTTACTAATTTTATTAAATTAATGGATTTTTCAACTATCACTATTCCCACTTAAAAGATTAATTCATTGAAGAAACGAATTGCAAGCATTTTTTATCGATATAGACAGGAAAACTATATTTCTTCATCTTCCGTTGGCTCTTTCTACATTTTTATCAACTTCTAATGATTATACATTTTTACTATCAGACTTACCGCAAAATCAGCCAACTCTTTCTATAAAAAACTATAATTTCCCAACGAAACATTAGAACTTTTCCAGCCCCACCTCGACTCAAAGCTTATGCCTAGTTGGCCGCTCCACCCTCCTGTCTCATATATTTATAGCTAAACTTAGCGAGCAAAAGGAATCAATAAAGCTCATATACTCTCGCACTCGAGTCGATGTAAGAAAGAGAGGTGCAAGCACTTGCCGAACGAGGACTCGTAACAGGAGAGGAGTTTTCGAGGCTGCTGCGCGTCTCGTGTCACAGCTATAAGAGCCGCGCCGCGCCTGTGCGGGCTGAGCGTCCCAGGAATAAAGAGTGGCCTATAGTCGCGCAACCGCTGGATTCGCAGATGGGATCCATTGTCTTGGAGTTGCACGCGCGAGCGGGCAAAATACTCGCCCCCTCCTCTCTCTCTCATTAAAGCGGAATGGCCCCCGACGTCTTTCATCCTTGCGGCACAATAATGCAACGGGCGAAAGTAGTTCAAGCGGCGGACATTCTTTCTTTACTTTACTCACTCGCGCGTGCAAATCGTGGCTTCGACGAATATTGCAATATTGCGAATATATACATCTATCGCGCGGGCCTGCGTTCGTGTCCGCCTGAGTTCAATAAGCCGAAATCGTTTAACGGGGATGTTCCGCTGACTTGTTGTGGATATAATGCGCAAGGAGCTGCACGCGCAGTTGCCGCTGCCGATGATGATGGTGGCCGCGCGGGCGCGGATAATCTTATTTCAGCTGACGAGACGCGCTGGAAGTAGCGATGCGGAGAAAATTCGGCGCGGAAAAGCGGAGTATATATCATTACTATAGGTATGTGAAATGTATTATCGATCATTTTTAATAGTGCCATGGTATAATGATGAGTATGTTACGCTGAAGTGCTTAGGTTGCATTTGTGCACATATCTGTGGCTTCGAGGCATACGACATAAGTTCACTTTTTACGTTTCTGAGAAAAATGGGTTTCAATATTCAAACTTATTCGTAAGATCGGGAAATTGGACTTATGTAATAGTCCTGTTCTCGTTTATTTTTTGATCATTTTCGTTAATTTATTTATGAATGCCGATCAAAATTAACAATTAATCAATGAATAATTATGTTAAAATTAATTCAACTTGAATACAACTTAAATACAACTTGAATTAACGATAAATTAATAAGCATTTTTTTATTTCGTAAAAGAACAGGTATTATGAACTGATTTTCAAAATTCTCAAGTTTATGCACTTGACGCTTGTAAAATTATTATTTTTATCTAGTTATTGTATATATTTTATATAAAGTAATTCTTATATTCAATTTGGTTGGATAAAATAAATTTCAAAAATGGACTTATGTTGTTACGTTTTCCGTATATCGTAGCTTTAGGGAAATGTTTTAGCTACTACTGACATTCTTAAAGGAAAAAGACCCAGACATTCTTAAAGGAAAAAGACCCATTTAAAGATACAAAATCCAAGATTTTCGCGATTTTCAAAAAAATGGACTTATGTCGTTATGCCTCGGAGCCACATATATATATGTGCAAGTAGAAAAGGCCTGGCTTTGCTCAGCCACATCTTGAAATGAATATGTATGTATAGTTTTAAATATTTTTTTTTTTAAAGACAAATATTACTCTCTAAAGTTGAATTAGTGAAAAAAATCACTAAAAATTAGTAGATATTCGCTATTTCATTAGTGAATATCCACTGATTCTACGGTAGAGCAATTCACACTAAAGTTTAGTAGTTTGTTCACTAATTCACCTTTAGAGAGTACTGAGAACGCTTTTTTTAGTCTTACGAGAAGTACCGTTATTGTGACGCCGATTTTCGCAAAATCTCTTTCTCCGCTACCTCGCTATTATTTTCAAGTAGAGAAAAATTTAAATTACTCTCAATGGAAGTCTGTCTCTTTGGCCGGTATCTCTACCTCTCTCGCGAAAAAACAACAAATAGAAGATTATTCATTCCTTGTTATTTCTATAAAGCCTAAATGAAACTTTTGTTTCGGTTTGCGATTCTTCAACAAGCAGACAAAGCTAAAATAACAAGTTCCAAAGAAAGCCATAGGGAAAGAGAGAGAGAGAGAGAGAGAGCGGCGGGGAGGATGCAGAAGAAAAAAAAAGGAATGTAAAAAATTACAAAGCAAGAGTGCAAGCTCGCGTCGCGGCCAGCCTCGCCGTTCGACGACGTCGACGACATTCGAGGGCTCATGATGGATTCCAACTGGCATATATTTCAGCATTAGCGAAAATATAACGCAACACTAGCGAGACAACCCGGGCGAATGAGGCACACAAGTATACACATCACGTGCGATATCGCAAGCCCTCGCGCGAAAGCAAAGAGGATCATCGTCGCGGAACGGCGCCAGCACGCGGACGGATGTGGATGGGAAAAATAATACAAGAGAATAAATGGGAATGAAAGAGGGGCTGGCAAAAACAAAAGTGAGATGCGAATGCAATACATAGACGCGCGGGATGTGACATGTGAACGGGCGAAAAGGGATGCCGAAAAAAAAGAGAAGCAGAATGCTGAAAGAAAGAGCGGAAAAATGCCGAGCGAGCGAGGAAGAAAGTTGAAAGCAATGTCGAGCTACAGGCTCGTGTGGCTGAGGCAACAAGTACCAGCCGTGCCGCGCGCAACCTACCGCGCACTGCATATATATGCACAGTCGCGGCTGCAGCATTTTTACAATGTGACTTTTTTACTTGAGTCTTATCCCAGTGTGTGCGTATTACGGTCGCGTGCGGAACCGTAACTGTTGCGTCCTCGACGGCGAATAAGAGCTTGATGCGGACGGGTAATCTTGTTTCCACGATTATACGGTTTGCGCGTTTTTCGAAAAGCGACACAGTATGAGAGTTTTCTTCTTTTTTTTTTTAGAAAAATTAACATTAAATTAAGAACAGCGGGTGTTTTTTACGCGTTAAATTGTTACTGTACGAAGGAAATGTAAGGCGCAAGACTTAATGTGCAAAAAGTTCACCAGGGTAATCGCGATATGTAGATGTATCTAAGTCGAATATATAGATGTTCATGCCGTCTTTACTCGTTGAATAAACTATAATGTGTTAATGAAAAATACATCGGTTTAGATCAAACAATTACAAACTATAGTAAATTTAATATTATAGTATTCAGTGCATCATATTTTATAGGTATCTCCACCATCGTCTTCTCTACATACAGTACTACAAGATAAAGTCATAGTCAAATAATACTGTATTTTATAGTTATGATATAGGTATCGCTAGTATACTTTTTTCCATTACATGACAGCATCTTTTCTTGCACAGGTACAACCTAGATTCTAATATTCATCATGAATTTAGAGACAATTTTTATGGGTAAATTCTCTCAGTGTAGAGAGTTTGTATGCATATACTCGCTTAACTAGTAACACGATGTATATTCTACGTCCTTTTAGAGAACGCCGGGAGGTCGAGCGTAATTCAATTCATAATTTAATACACGGTTCGCACGTGTGCTTGTGTACAAGTCTTTATTGGCACGCACTTGTTTTAATTTTATTAGAAAGGAAGCAGTTGCGTACATAAAAATTTATGTGTGGGTAGATCTGCGCCGGAAATTAATATGATAATGAAACTTTAATGTGCTGAGATTGTCAACATCATAATAATGCAATCAAATTAAAAAATATCTTCAGAAATGAAACAGTACCAAAAGAAGCGGCGTTTGCCTTATACCTAATTCGGTTTGGAGGACAGAAATTCTACGTTATTTAAGTAGAGTTCCATCCCGACTTAACAAGTCAAAATGAATGCAGTTTTTATTCATCGTTTATTTGCAAGGTATACTTCATAAGAGAAGTTGCATAAATAAAGTAACAAAAAATAATGTTTAGGTTTTCAAATAAAACAATTCTTTTCATGCTACTTCTTAATGAAATGTTTCGTAGAGAAACTGATTTGACTCGTTTTTAATGACTTTTTTTTCTTAAGTGTAGTACAAAGATTTTGGAAAACATTTCAGTGTTAACTATTTTGTAATACGTAAAAGCATGTGGCGAAATTATGATTTTCCATAAGAATCCGTATTATCAGCTAAAAATAATAGTATATTACGCACCATGGGAGGAAAAAACTTGGACAGGCCGAAGGCTCGGGTGGCAATTTACACGAGATGTGGGCTGGCCAATTTTACTACCGTGGAGCGTTTACTATTTTTCATCACACCGAGGCCGAAAATGCCATATTCTTGTTTTTTGCACCGGGCGGGAATGTGGTACTTTCGGCCCGGTGTGAGGAAAAAAAAATTATTATCTTCTTTTTCAAGAAGCCTTGTAGTAGTATTGTAGTAGTATTGTTGTAGTATTGTAGTAGTATTGTTGTAGTATTGTAGTAGTATTGTTGTAGTATTGTAGTAGTATTGTAGTAGTATTGTTATTGTATTGTAGTAGTATTGTTGTAGTATTGTAGTAGTATTGTTGTAGTATTGTAGTAGTATTATTATAGGAGATAGTACAATAGTAGTACTACAATACTACTACAATACTATAACACTACTACACTACAATACTAAAAAAATACTACTACTACGACAATACTACAACAATGGTTGTAACAATATTACTACAATACTAGTACGATATTCGTACAATATGATATTTCAGAAAGATGAAAATGAGCTTTTGCAAACTAAAATCGAAGCGAAAATGATAGTAATGATTTATTGAATTATTTTTCAAATTGACGATATCTATTTAATAAAAACTGAAATTTTGTTGAAAAAATTTGTTTCCGTTACTCGAATACTTGACTATTATACTTGCAATATAAGAATAATTCATTAAATAATATTTTATATTTGAGATCCCTATATATAAACCTACTGACGAACCACGTTAAATTGAGAACAAGTTTGAAAAACTCGTCGTGCGTGCGCTGTCATTATTCTAACGCAGAGCCCAAGATATGAATGAACTCTCTTAACCGTAATAAATAAGTATTGATTAGTATACTGCTCGAATAGTGTCTACTATTTGTACATATTTATAGCACAAAGCTATGATTAGAATTTTAAATCTGGAGAATATTGATTTCGAAAAATTTTTCCCTCTCCGACCTTTTTTCCTCTACACAACGGAAGAGAACCCGGGAGAGGGGAGTCTGCAATTGTGCTCTACTCTCCATAAAAAAAAAAAGTTATTTTAGTCGCTGAAATTGTGAAACTTTGTTAATGAGCCTATTTACACGACAACGCAATATCAATACGACGATAACATTATTTTATTCGCCTTCGTACACATTCATTTTTCCACAATTTCAACATTCCGTCAATCCAGAATATGCACCAAATTCACTTTGACCTCTTCCCCTAAAAAAAAAAAAACAAAAAAAAAACTGACGGCTCGAAAAGCCAGCCACCGCCGCGGTGAAAGAAAGCTCGCTCGGCCGATAATCGCGCGAGCTCGAACATCCACACCGGAGAATACGCGGCGCGGACACGCAGACGAGGGTCCGCCGCGACGACGGATACCGCGCTGAGCTGCACACTCAACTGTAAAGAGCGAGAGGGTGAGAAAACGGCCGCGTGTGCGCTTTCCGCGAGCTATTCACGTCTCTGTGGGTGAATGGGCGGCCGTTGTTTGTCCCGCGGCTGCATTATGCTCCGCGTGGCGCGAATCTCGCCGGCTTGTATACGATGTACCCTATTTTACCTTTGCCGCCGTCGCCGCCACCGCCGACCCACATAAATGCCAGTGGGCATAATGGGAACGCGCGCTCGAGCGTGTGCTGCTGTTGCTGCTGCTGCTGCCTCTCTGGAATGCACCTGCGTGTCTCTCTTGCTCTCGCTTTCTATCCGTATCTATATATCTATCGCACTTTGCTCACAGCGTGTAGTGCCGCGTGCAATAGGAACGGGACGAGCGCAGGCGAATGCTCGCGTATCATCAGAGCATTATTATATGGCGTGCCGATAAGATCTTTCAAGAGAGCGAGAGAGAGAGAGAAAGCAATTGTGTTTTCATTGTTCCGCGCAATTTCGAGCGACTGTTGAGGAGCGAGGCTGCGGTAATATATTCGCGGAAGCCGGCCATTAACGCGCGGACAGATTGATTCGGTGCAGACTTTGGAAATCTATATGACGCGCGATTAGTGCATGTATAATACGCGAACGGTCGTCATTATATACGACGATCCCATCGTCGCGTGCGAGCTTCGCTTTTTCTTGCATTTTGATGGAGAGCGAGAGATATTTTCGCAATGATCTAGAATTAAGTACCATTATTTTTATGTCTATAGAGCTGCGAACACACTTTGTAACGAGTGGCTGTGATGGCGTCGAGAGGGGGAAATTGCGTGTTTTCGTCGCAGCCCGAGAGAGAGAAAGAGATTCCTATATCTGCAAATCCACAATACTTTTAACTATTGCGAGTGTTTTTTATTTTCAAGTAATTTGTTGCTATTTACCTTGCAGTGTGGATCACAGAAACTAGACTGCGTGTAAAATCTTCAAGGTAAACTATATAGAAAACAAGTTCTGTGAAAAATTTGAGTGAGTGCAACGCAGGGCGAAGTCTGCGGATGTACAAACCTGTCTAAAAAGGCTTCATACATTTATCAAAATGGTACCTTTTTGGACAGTTCTGTACATCTCGAGGTTTCGTCCTACGTTGCACATATATCGATTACAGGACTTATTTTCTAGTTTACATGGAAAATTTTACATCCAGTCTAGTTTCTATACTTCGCAGGGCAAGCTATATAAATCATTTGAAAAGAAAAAACACTGGCAATAGTTGAAAATATTGTGGATTTGCGGAGTAAATTTTTTTTCATCGGCATTTAACGAAACGTTTTCAT
>JAPYZP010000444.1:0-25109 GCA_030522985.1 Torymus sinensis | reverse complement strand
AGACAGAATCGGATGGAGAAATAAAAGTTTTGCTGAATTGTTTATAGAATGAGTACAACAAATGATTGTTTACAGTTAATGTTATTTATATTTATATTTTGTAAGTAATTCATTTGATTTATTTTTGCATTCGTATTTACGAATCTTTTGTTGTTACGTCAATCTAAGAAATAAGAAAATAATGGTCGAAAAAGCGTTTCATCATAGCGATTAATTAGCCAGTTTTTTAATCTACACATGAGTTTTTGGAATTCCAGGATACTTTGGCAATTCAAACCAATGAACATTTTTTTTCTATATTTTTCTAAGTCAAAGTCTTTTGAAGATTATGAGAAGTAGCATAATAATCATTGCGTGAATAACCGAATTTTTATTTTCACAGCAGTTTGCTATCAAAGCGCTTCGAGACATTGTTTTACATTTATAAGTGACGATAGAAAACACGATTCAGCATTTGCTTTACTAGTTATAAAAAGGATCACAGATCATTTAGAAGAAAATGGTTATAATTCAATCAAACAAATCACTATCGTATCAGACAGAACTGCTAGTCATTTTGAAAATCGGTTTCAACTGTATGAATTAAAATGAGCCCCTTATGATATCAAATGGTTATTTTCTGCTATTGGACACGGTAAAGGATCTGTAGATGGTGCTGGTGGACTTATAAGGCATTATGCTACTTTCCATAATCTTCAAAAGCCCCTTGAAAATTATACTAATGCAATTAAAATAATTCATTTGCATGTCTTTGATATAGAAAAATATGGATAAAACAAATGTAGACAAAGCACATTGTTTTACAGGCAAAACTGTCAATCTTCCGCTTATTAAATAAGTGAAAACAAAGAAAAGGAAAACCCAAGGTAGTCCTAAAATTAAAAAAACTAGAAAGCCAAAAAGACAAAAGTGAGAATCATTTACTGCGCCTGCGGATATCGTGCAAGTTTGTATACAAGTTTATTTATAATGACTATATGTTGTCTACGACCATAAGCGCGAAACAAAATTTAGCATTTTATTTTATATTTTTCTCTCTCCAAAGGAAATAAACAGGAGATCTAGTACAGATGGTTTGGAAGGTGTTTAGTCCCCATATCTTCATGTAAATTTTTCCCAAAAGTGCACTTTTTAGACAAATGGCATAACATATGTATATTTTCATTTTTATGCAAATATCATGCTGGCGGTGAAAAAGGGCGTTAAACTAAGTATAATCACATATCTAGTTTACTCAAAAGCTTAAAAACTCGTAAAATGGCAGCAGTTTGAAGAAGACGTTGAAAAATAAAATGTCAAAGTTAGGATTTTGTAAAAAATGTTTAGTATTGCCAACCGGATGCAATTTTAGTGCAATCGTAAAATGAAAAAGTACGTGTTTAATCATTTTTAGAGAAGAACAGTAATAATTTGACTCCAAAATGTTCGGTGAGGTAGGCATATACTCTGGCTGTTCGTTTTGAGATGGATTCGGTCATAGACGAATTTCTACTAGGGATACTTTCAAACTATTAATTATCTGACCGCTCACAGACCATCATAATAAAACACTAAGATAGAGAAATAAATAAGTTGTACAGTACCTGCTACGGTGAGGGTGGCGTTGCGGCTCGTCGCGCTGCCTGCCTGGTTCTTGGCGACGCACCAGTAGACGCCGCCGTCCTGCTCCTTCTTGCCGTGGATGACGCGGAGGAAGAAGAGCGAGCCCGTGGGCAGGAGGACGCGGTGCGAGTCCGCCGGCGAGGTCTGCACGAGCTCGCCGTCCTTGTACCACTCGATGTCCGGCTTGGGCTTCCCCTCGGCTTTGCAGTTCAGCGTCACCGGCTCGTGCTTTGCCACCGTGATGTCCGACGGGTGCTCCGTGATCCGCGGCGATCGGTATTGTGCTGCAACACAAAGCAATTTCGTGCAACGTAAATAAATCGTCCAATTAAGAGCTCGTTTTCTTCGACTATTTCTAATTTGCGGCAGGCTTTACGAATATGATGGGAGGGCAAACTTCAACGTCAAGCTCGTTTGTTTTTCGCCTCTGCCCAGAGTCAAAGGCGCCTAATTTCGAGGCAATCACAAAGTTGTTGCGGCAACTTTCTTCTGTGTGACGAACATCTGTCCCACGCGTCAATGAAACCACCGACAATAACAGAGTCGGCCAAGGACGGTAAGGAATCCGAGCACACAAAAGCAGCTGGCCAAAAAGAAAAAGTAGTCGGCAAGACGAGGGGGACGCAAAACGAAGCTGCTCACAGTCGATAAATTTCGCATGCGGGAATTCCTGAGGGGGGGAGAGGAGGTAGCGTTGTTGCTCGCGGGGCCGCCGCTAATGCTCGCGGTTCATGCGATGAGCGCGTGGACGTCCCTCGCCCTTCTTTCTCTTCTCTCTCGCTCGCTCGCTCGCTCGCGCGCTCGTCCGTCCCAATCAAAACTTGGCAGACACGGAATGAAACATTCATTCCTCCCCCGTCCGTATAAATACATACGTACACGCAGCTGTGCGCGAGCGCATACACACGGGCGTGTAACGATCGCGCGTGCGCGCCAATTACGAAACATTTATTGCCCCCTCCTTGCCCCCCGCGCGCGAGCGCATCACGAAACTTGGCTTAATGCACGTCACGAGATCTGCGATTGGAAATTCACGTCTCTCGTGCTCGCGCGCGCTCGCGGAGAGAGACAGCCGCGGGGCCACGATGCGCTGGCGCGAGCTTGTAATAAGATTCCTTAATGACTATCTGACGATGCGCGATTATTCGGGGCTTTGCCGTTTTTTCCGCTCGTCACTCGGCGATTTCTTCCTCAGCTTCTTTTTGCGAGCATTCAAAGCCGCTCTGCGATATATTGGTATCACTTTTTTACATTTTCTATACGGAAATAACATCGTCAAAGTTTTAATCGCTTAAAATATACATTATCTGGCCGATTATAGAATCGATGACAATTAGGTTTTTCAACGACGCCAGTTTTTTAACGCTTCTCGCTAATCGTTTATATTGACAGCAACTAGTAAATCAAAAGACGAATAAAAAGCAGATTTATGCGGCAATTAAAAGAAAAGCTTTTATTGTCGCGGCTGCAGTATTGACGTTTCCGAATACATCCGCGGGGGCAGCTAAATAAGTACAGCAGGCACGCGCGCTCGAGCAAAAATGCGAAGCTAATATAGACATTAATCAGAAGTGCTCGCGGGGGAATAAATCGTCGGGCTAATCATGATCGATTCGCGAGATAAGGCGATATACGCGGGTACGCGCGCGCGAGAGCTGATGGAGTGAGCAGCTATGATGCGAAGGCACGCCGCGTATGTAACTGTCTAAACGATCGAAGCGCGCACTCGCGCGAGCCTGACTCCGCCTCTGCGGTATTTGCCGACGAGCGGCTGGCCAAGAATGCATTTTTCATGGTCTGGGCAATTTGCATCGACGTGCCGATAAAGCCGCTAATAAAGTTGCGTTTCCTCTCTTTTTCCGTCGCGGCTTTGTCGTTAGAGAGTCGCGCAAATGGAAAAGCGCACGATAGCGCACCGCCACGGAGTTTTTTAACGGCTCGTAAATGACGTGCAGCCTCGTTGATGATTTCATGCCGATAGGCCGATTTAGTTGAAACACTGTGTTTCCAGCTTATTTCCCTGCGTTACTTTAATGTCTTTGTACGCGAGGTTTCAAATGAAAACGATGAGACGATAGTTTTCGAGTGATAAATGTCGGCAAATACATATATTAAAATGTCCCGCTTCCATTGTGTGCTACAGCAATTGCCAGCTTGTTTCTTTTTAAACGCAAAAATAAATTAAAACAGCTAAAAACGAGATGAATAATATATTGCACTGAAGAGAAAGGGGGAGAGAAATGAGATGTAAATATGAATGAGTAAAATATTTATGTGCATTAAAACAAGGCCTCCAGCGAAGATAATAAAAAGATGTATTTCGCAGTCTAGAACAGCAACGTTTCAGAATATAATAGAAAGGCCAGGGGCTGAATATAAGTAATCATACTGCAGGAAAAATAAGAAATAGATCGAGAGACGACAGTTGCAGTAGCAGCCCGCTTTTCTTCCCTCTCGCTCGGCTTGCTATGCTCGGCCAGCGGATACTAAAAACATGCCTCCGTCCTTTTTAATGAAAATGGACTTTGGCAGGCGAGCGTGCGTGGCTGTTCGGCATGTTTTATGCATAACGCTGAATAAAATATGATTACAAAGTCCTTTTGACTCGACGCATCTAACGCGAACTTTAAAGTGAGAGCGAGCGAGGGAGAGGAGATGGGCATCATCTTGTGCGCAAGCGCGAGAAAATGTTATCGCGAGCTACACGCTTGGAGCTGGGGGAGGGGGGATTCTAAACCTTTCAATGCTCGTCGGGATTCTCGCGCTGCGTTAATATATATTTTTTCTCTCACCGGGGCGCAGACGAAAAACGAAAGCAGCGACAGCGCCCACGACGACGACGACGGCTCACGCGGCGAAAGAGCATTTGCGTTGAATGAACTCCGTTTCGCACTACTCCCCGCGCGCGAGTGAAAAGTGTCGGACAAGAAGATCGCTCTCGCGCATACCCGGGCGCTCGCGCTACTGCTTTATTTTTAATTGCGTACCTCCATACTCTGCGCCTCTGTTTTTGCCTCTCTCTCTCTCTCCCTTTCCTCTGCTTCTCCTTCACTTTCGAACTCGGGCGAGCGCTTCTCTTCGATCTCCATTTCGCCGGAGAGTTCATGCGCGCGCCGTCGATTCTATTTTCTCGCTTTTGACTTTTTCACTTTTACTCCCACTGACTTTTCCCTTCGCTGCCTTCTAAGCCTTCTAAAAGGTTTCTTTTTCCTCCGCGCCTATTCGCCTACCGTAAGCTCTTCGGATTTTTTTCATTCTTTTTCAACCGTCTGCCGCCCCAAAGTACCGCACTACTGCTCCGTTAAAAATAAATGAGTCAAAAAGTTACGCCCTATCCATGCACAAGCTCAAGAATATTACTGCTTCGCCGTCAATTTATTCTCCCTCAATCTGATTAAAAGAAGGAAATTTCTAATACGTGAAAGTACATTTTTGTTTAAATAATTCAGATAAGATACGATAATTACACGAATAAGGATAAAATAATCCAGCACACCAGCGTACTCGAGCTTATCAATTTTACCAAAAAATCCTTAATTGAATTAAATAAGCAGTCTAGTTATGCGAATCATTTAGCTGAGCGAAGAATTTTTGTAAAAATATAAGTTAATTAAGTGGGCAGCAACGTGAGATAAGACAATGAAGTTGTAGTCTAAATAAATTCTCGGGTGCTCGCGCACTCCCGACATGACGCTTCTATCGCAGCATCTCGTGTACATAGTTTTCCAGTCAGAAGTTATAAACGAGCGCCGCTCTCGCGAGCTGCACGAGAGAGCGAGAGAGAGAGAGAGCAAGAGGGATAAAAGAAACAGAGGATAGCACGCGCGGGCGCGAACCGCATGCAGCGCGAAAAAGAGAGAAAAATAGACGAGACAGACGGGGGAGAGCGTTTAACGATAGGTACGCACGAAAGGCGCGAGAATCGAGAGCGCATCAGGGCGTCATTAAGAGCGCGGCAGCTTTCGGACCTGGCGCGCGTGCAGGAGAGAAAGGCAGAGGGAGAGACAGCAGCCACCCCGATAAAGACATTAAGAGCCGGCTCCGTGAGAGAGGAGCAAAAGGAGCGGCGCGAGCGGGCGATTTTGCTGCCGCGCGAGAGCGCGCGTGTGAAACGCAAGATGATGAGAGGGGGGCGCTGATGAGAAAATAATTAACGCGCGCGCGCACGAGCTACTGGCCCTCGTCGCTCTTTACTTTCCGGAGGCGTGTGTTCGATTCGCCGAGACTTCCGCAATTTATATCAATTTCGGCCGCGCGCGCGCGCGCACAGGCTGCGTCATGCCGTATCCCCGGATATTTAATTTCGCCTTGTATTTGCGGCCGCGTTCAGATCAATCAAGGATGCTTTTCGGCCACTCTCCTCCATAATGCTTTTGGAAGACCGATCGGTCTTGATGATGAGCAGCGGGGCTGTCGAGACGCGGCGCCGGCAATTTTCCGATTGATTACGAGGGTAGAATGAATTCAGTGATGGAATTAAAACTGATTCTTTCTCGTGTGTGCAGTATATGTGAATTTCATTTTTCCTTTATGTTTTCTCTTTGTTAATAAACAGCAAAAATAAAAGCGATAAAGTTTTGATTAATCTAAAATGGATTTCAGCGAGTAGAGAGAAAGCAATCAAGGATTATTTGTGGAAAAGATGACTGCAGTATTCAATTACTTAGAAAGCTGCACTGGAGAGGTTGAAAAAAAAATTTGTTTAAACTTTCAGGTGAAAAGGTGCTCTGCACTGCCGAGCCTTTCCCGAGAATCAGGCAACACACAGACATGCGCGCGCGCGAGAGAGCACTGCAGAAAGATCGAATGGCTTCTCTCTTTTTCCATCTGGAATTTTACGCTCCGACGCTCTTTCATCCTCTTGCCGGCGCTGCAGCAGCGGCAGCAGCGGGAAGAGGGAGAGACGCGGCGAATGAAAAAAAGGGCGCGTCGTATAGCCCGCGGGGTTGTTTGCCATTCACGACTGATTGAAAAATACAACAACTCGGCGGGCCAGCCCGCGGGCATCCCACGCGCGATTTCGCGTCTGCGGCGAAAAAAGCAGCCTGCGCGAGCGAGCGGGGGAGAGAGAAAAAGGAGTTACGAGCGAGAGCCGACTCGAGGGAGTTTCGTATAAATTCGAGAAACTCGATACACGCGCCTGCGTTCCACCCACGAGATGGCCACTACCGTTGCGCGCGCGCGCGCGCGCTCCAGGAAACTCTCGAAATCGGATATATAAAGTCGTATAAGTGACGCCCGAGCGGGGCCGAAGATGCGCGCTTCGATTCGCCGAGGAATTAACGAGGGAATCCTTTTCCATTGTCATTGAGCCTGCTCGCGCAGCCGTAGGCAGCTGTAGTCGCGTCTACGCTTTTTTATCGCCCTCCAGAGTTTTACGATACGAGCTTTATTCTTAGCTCCCATTGTTATTCACAAGACAATTTGCAAAGCCGAGACGCTGAATTGTTTCTAGATGTGTCATAAAACGGCGCGCTGCTGACCGCCGAGTGGCGAGTAATTCTCGAGTTTATACGCTTGGCATAAATTAGCTCAACTTGTTTCTAGTCCTAAAAATAATTTCGCGGCCAATTTATGCGGAACGTCAAAGCTTTGTAGCTCTCGACTTGGCAAGCTCATAATTTATCCGGAGCAACTCGCGCAAACTCGAAAGTTCCAGGTAAGCGCGCGCTCGGGACAGGTTAGGTATATATAGTCGCCAAAGTGCGCGCGAATATTCGGCTATTCTTGAATCGCGCGCGTGGGAGGGCGCGTCGCGGTCTGTCTATCGCGCGTCGATATTCCGGCCCCGAGCGAGCGCGTAACTAGTTTGAGAAGGTGTGCGTGCATCGCGGGGGAGCGGAGCTCGTGTGCTTTCTCCCCCCGACGGGGCCGCTGAGCTATGCCAACTATCTTGCCATCGCTGCTAGGATTATTGAAATATTTGCGGAATCCGTACGTATAGTTGTTCCGATACCACGGCGGCGGCGTTCCTCCCGACGTGAATGTCGACGTGCTCCATATCTCCGCCGGGGCGCTCCCTAGCCCTCGCTCGCCCCCGCGCCGGGGAACTCCGGCGGCCCCACCCCGGCCTGCGGGAGGCCGCTCGACCGCCCGAACGCGCCACGTCAAAAAACACAAAGTGTAATAAGGGAGAGAGCCTCGAAGAGATCAGCTGCGAGAGGCGTGCCAGCTGGAGGTTTTCTTCTCGGATTGGAAATCTCCTCTGCTTTCCCAGAGTGTCAGAGATGATGGAAGAATAATTGACGTCTGCCGAGCATGTCTCACCTTTCTAATCGGCAAAACTCGCGCCGCCTGCTCGCTGGCAAATATTTGAATGTATACGCCCCCCGCATCAAACCGCTCTTATAAAAGGCTGTCTGTGAAATGAAATTTTAAGCAACTTTCCATTTAAAAGTTAGTTATATAGCCGTGAGGTAAGCAGTAAAAAGACAAAGTTTACAGCTAAAAACAATGAAGGAATCGAGGTGAAATTCTTAATTTGCGCCAAGGGTAATTGTCGCTGGGAAGTTGTTGCCAAAGGCGTATGCCCGCGGGACTTTTATCTCAGTCGGCGAATGCGAGCCGGCGAGTGGTGGGAGGGGCGCCGGAAAAACATAACATTTCGCTCCGAGCTGGAATAATCAAGTTTTTACGAGGGTACTTTGGAAAAAATTTGCGAGCTCGAAAATTCGCATCATATTGCCCCCGCAGTCGCAGCCTCGCGGGGGGTCGGGCGAATCGTCAAAACCCACCCGAAGCTTTTTCCCAGTCTTTTTCCCTTTCTCTCGCAGGCGCGCGTACGTAGCGTTACGAGGCGAATAAGATGGACAGGGCGGGAGAGGAATGGAGAGAGAGAGAGAGGACAGTGAAAACGACGGGGACGCAGTTTTATTTTCAGCCGCTCCTCGCCGTTTTATACTTCCGTCCGGCGAGACGTCTCGGCGCATTTAAAGCGCACTTTATTTTCAAGGGAAATATGCCCATAGAAAATGACGTCGAGATCCACGTACACAGGTGGATACCCCGCACGGCGAAGAGCCATATGTCAGGAAAACTTTTCGCACACATACTTTGTTTTCCTTGCTTCAAATCATTTTTCTAAAATATTAAGCATTGCATTATTATTTTTTCAATTAAAGATAGTACTAATTCGCTTTATAGCTACGTCTTCATTGAATTTTTCAACATTCACGTTACACCCTGAAACTAGTATAATAACCATTACTAAAAAGTTTAAAAAGTTAAGAGTCATGACGTCAATTCAGACTCTTTCTTAAGTAGTTTAGGACTGAGTCGTAGAAGTTTGCGTCTGGACCCTAAACTTTTACGACTTGGTCGTAAAGTTTTTAGCAATGAGTTTAAAGTGACATGATACCATGTTTTCCAATTTGCTAAACTTTTCGCCATGGCATATACCGGTTCTCCCGTTATAAATTGCAATTTTTATTATGCATTTTAGTGTTTGTAAGCGATAGTTGTAATGGTTACTTTGCTCATTAAATCTTCTTCCTTATTTTTACGCCCATCGAGAACAGGACATTACAGTACCTTTAAATATAATAAAAATGATAAGAGCCTTTTCGCAGATACTTAAAAATGGAAATGGCAAGGGAGACGCTTTAAAATACGGTAAAAATTGGAAAATGCCTCATTTGTATTATGCACGTAATAAATCATTTTAGGATGAGCGAACCCGAGACAGAACATTTCCATAGTTCACTGGTACACGCGCGTCATTTCCATTAATGAAGTACTTTTTCACCTTCGCATTTCCATAATACAGCGAAACACATATGTTACTTCCGTTAATGAAGTGGTTTCCTAGGTTTGTCAGTACGCGCCACGAGGGATAAACAAGTTTTGTAAGCATTCCGACACAAAAAGAAGACAGCTTGAAAAGCTTTGCGCGTCGCTCGAAAAATCGCGCGAAAATAATTACATCGAGCGCCCGTTAAACTTTTCGGCCAATAATTTCCCAACGCGTCAGGCAGATTAGCATAAATCCAGCAGCGTCGCGCAACTCATTCGCGTGAAATCCAAAAGAACGAGCCGAAAAAAGAGCAGCCGGAATGGGGCGCGTGCAGTAGCACACGGCGCCAGACTGATCGGACGTAAATCAGGCGACGCGGCCGCGACAGGTTTAAATCAAACCGGCGCGCGCGCGCAAAGTTTCTCGCGTTTTCCTCTCTCTCTCTCTCCCCCTCCCCCCACTCGCTCTCTCTCGCTCTCGTGCTCCCCCCGCGACGTCTATGCGTAACTTATGGGCCGACCAATTATCGTTACCCACGATTTATTTGCAAAAGCCGTATAAACTGTCTCGGGTTTCGCGCAGCGCGCAGCCGATAACTTACGACCAATGGGCTGAAAAGCCGCGAGCTGGAGGTGAGTCCCTGGAGGTGGAGGCCGCGCTCAAGGAGGTGGGAAGTGCGCCTTCCTGACACGCGGAGTGGGAGAACTGGGCCCGCGACAGTGCGTGGCTTGTTTTTACGTAATGAGGAGGGAATTTCAGCCCCACGGAAATATGCTAATGACGTGCAGGAGGTGCGACTCGCCGAGCCTGATTATGGATGCTAAAAAATGATTAATGATACGAAATTAATAATTTGTAGAAAGCGTCGACATTTATATCTTATAGTGGGAAAGCCATTCACGACTTAATTAGCTCCAACTAGTTTTCTCTACGATGCAAAGTTGTTCTGTTATTGCCTCTATAATGTTTTTACTTTGTAGTCTTATTATATAGCACCGCTCTCGTGAGAAGGAGAATATTCTATATTTCGTGTAAACCTTTATTATTTCTAATTATGCCAGATATTTACACATGTTTCTTTTCCCAATCGTCGTGCACAGCCATTTGATGGTAAATTATCAATAACGATTCTCCGAGTTTGATTAACTTTATTACTTGCTGAGCACACAGCATTGTCAGTAAAAATGCACTCAATAATGCAGTTCTCAGTATAATTATTCATATGGAAATTGAAAGCTCAATTTGATTTATCGGCACGTCCGAATTACCATAATTAAGCGCGCAATTTTATATCAATTGAACGTCGATCAGTTGAAAAAAGAGTCGAGAAGCGAAAAAAAGTGAAAGGGAAGCCAGTCCGCGCAATGAAGCCGAATATAAAGATAAGAATATTAATGCCGCGCGGGAGATTTGACGCGGGCGCGGACGAGTCGTCGCGGCGACGTGCGCGCGTTTTACGTTTAATGTTTTACGGGTTACATCTCTCGGGGGCCGCGCGACTCTTCGCTTTGCTCCGACGCGGTCGCGCCGCGGCCGTCCGAGATAATTGAACTCGTTAACCGCGTCGAATAAATCAAGCGCTCTCTCTCTCTCTCTCTCTCTCTCTCTCTCTCTCTCTCTCTCTGCCTCCCTTGTGCCGATGGATGCGCGCACCTCGTGGCGGCGAGAGAAACTTTCATTTCTCCCTCGACGTCGCTTTATGCGCCTCTTTTTTCGCTCTCGCTCCCTCTGCTCTACCTACGCCTTTTAGAGGTTTGTGGTCCCCCGTTTTTCAACGGAAATCGTTGGGCGCGCGGAAAAAAGAAGCTCGCCCGCTGCTGCCTCCTTTCAAAGCGGACAGAAAAGTACCTTCATTTATTTTACAGAGCAGTCTATATATATACACACAACGAATCTTTATGTTTAATTGAATTCAATTAAAACTCGTTTCGACTAATTTGATTTTTTATAGGGCAACACTTATTAACGTTCTTTCAGTTTGGATTGGTAAATATTTTCCATCGAGATAAAATCTGTGTCGACGTGTATAAATTAACCAATTATTTGGAGTAATCGATGCTGGTACAAATTGACACTTAAAATCGTGTAAACGTTACGAAGATGCAATGCATCTTTTCACGATGGCTTCAAGAGAATAAAACGTGAAATTAACGAAATCCAAACATTCGCCGGCAGTTAACGCCGACTTGATCAAAAGTTTTGCCGGGAAGCGCTATGCGAAAATATCACGAATCGGCCGCGATAAAATCAACAACTGGCTCTTTCTCTGCGCTCCGAAAAGTTTGCTCTCCATTCGCTCGGCTCGCTCGGGTATAGCTTTGCACGCGCGGCGGACGCGGACTCGTCGCCTTTAATGGTGCTTAGCCTAAAACAAGTGTAATACCTCATAAAATTTGACGACGCAATCGAAGTTGGCGCGGCTGCTCGCTCGCTCGCTCGCTTGCCGCGGCGGCGGCGGCGGCTCTCATTGCAGAGCCAATTTCCGGGCAATGAAAACGCGCGGCCTGCGAGAGATTGCAGCGGGCGGGGCGCAATCGGCGAAAGAAGAAGCGGAGAGGCCGGCGTCGCTGAACTCGCCGCGGAGAGAAAAGAGACCGAGGGATGCCGGTTTTCAATGAGATAAGTTTGACTCGGAAGTAGTGGAGTCGAGGAGAAAGAGAGTGTCCTCGTCCTCGGTGTTTCTGTCAGCAAAGGATCGTCTGGCTCGTGCGGAGAAAAAGAGTTGTCGCAAGAAGGAGAAAGGGCGAGAGTTGCCTTCTCTCGGAGGGACTTTGCTTTTCCATCGAGTTTTCCGACAATTAACTCGCCGGCGAGCTAGTGAGGGGCGCTGAAAGAGAGATAGAAGCTAACGGGTGTTCCGATCGGGGAACAAAATCCACGGAAGATTGTGGGTTTAAAGAACTATAGCAGCTTCAAAAGCGATACCCGTTGTTATCGCGGACGGTAACGACGACGGTGCAATATATATATACTTATAGCTCGCCAGTGGCTTTGCACGTTTCTTTACAGTTAACAAGCAACAGCTTTTTCTCCCGATCCTTACTTTTGAAAGAGCTAGCAAATAAAGAGAAGAAAAGCTTTATTTTGATCAATTACAATCATGTATTAACATTACAAATGAAATTAACCCGCGCTTTCAACAGTACGTAGATCGCGCGGAAAGCCATATAGAAGCTCGAGGGCGAGTCACCGTGGCGGCACGCAGTATCGAATAGCCGGAGTATCACGCTAGGAGAATTCCATTCGAGTGCCGGCTAATAAAGCTAAAAACGAGGGAGCGCGAAAGGCGCGGGGAGGAAAAAGAAGAGCGCGTGAAAAGTGGCTCCCGGGGTATCACGTGCCGTGGAACAGTAAGTCTCTCCCAGGATAACAAGTTCATAGAGCATCGCAGCGCAGCCGCCTCGTCCATCGTAACGTCTCAATCGCGCCGCGAGTGCATCACGCGCGAGCGAGCGAACGAGCGCGCGCCTTCGTGCATAATAGAGCAATAGAATATTTGTCGGGAGGTCGTGCGGGAGGCTCGATGGCGTGCAGCGCCGAAAACTCGCGCGTGCATTCGCTATATCCCGAGGTGAATTAGTGGCGTACTTTTTCGCCCTCTCTTCCTCCTTCTTCGCTCTCTTCTGCGCCCGTGTCTTTTTTTTCGAGGCGTACGGGAAGGCGCGATGTATCCATAGCTGCAGTGTCGAAATTGCCGGCGACAGTCATTTATATCGGCAAAGGCATTTGGGTGCTGCGCGCGAGTTTGACGCGGAAGAACCAGTTTCTCGCACGCAAAAAATTCGTTCGTTGGACAGTCGCACACACATAGGCGCAGGCACAGACACAGACACATACACACGCACATACGTATACGAGGAGGAGGCAGGCATCGAGAGCGAGAAGAGGAGTGAGGGAGAGAGGCGAGGTCCGAGTGACAAATGTCGCGGCTGCACGGGGGCTGCGAAAAATGGCTAGCGATAAATTCCCCCGTTAAATTAGTTCGATTACCGAACGCACGTATCACCGAGGCGCTCGGCTTCTCCCACCTATACACGCGCACGTGCACGTATATATATATATATACACGGACAACGCGAGGGCTGGGGAGTGCCGGGGAAACGAGAAAGTCGGATTAATACGAGAGAAATGCGCTTCGTATATTTTAACCGGCGACAGATTTTTTCCAACGCGCTCTTCCTCCTTTTTTGCCGAATGTATAAATTTCGGTTTATTAATTATAATGACGTCTGCAGAGGAAAAATTACGTGCCCGTTGTGTCGGCAATCAGGGATGCGTGTATATATATTTCTGCGCGTGATTAAATAAGTATAGATTTTATAAGGCTATACAGTTATAATTATGTGGACATTTACATAAGTAATGCCGACTGATACAAGTATCACGTACATTGCGTGTGAAATGATGATCAAAAATAAATAAATTACACAAATTATATATTAAATATACAAGGTAGTGATTCGCCATGCAATCATAAATATCGTGTAGAAAAAAATGTCGTTTTCAATCGTCATATGCATAAAATCATGATAACGAAATTACTAACCGTTAGTTAAATAAAATTTATTTTTTAATTTACGAAAGAAATCTTTTGTATCGGGATCATGCGTAAATTGCCATTAGCAAACAATGACTGCGGCGTGCAAATAAAAGATGCGAAAAGAAATGGAGTTTTTAAAATTAAGAGGCGCAAAGCCTTAATATTGCGAATAAATTTCATGGAATCAGTTGGGCGCACAATCGATAGTACATTATCTCGGGGAAAAAAAATATTTTTCACGTGGGCCGACTCATTCAACGCACACGCAAACCCGGCCGGTCGGCCTCTCCTCCTCATATACATAAAAACGCTCGGCGCAGCTCTCGCTCTCCCCCTCTAAAATAAAAAGTCGCTTGCCTGCTCGCGCACGCGCTCCGCGATGGGTTCGTTTACCGTCGTATAAAGATATCGAGAAATGCGAAACGAGCATAAAAATCAGCCGGGAGTAAAGTTAAGGCCAAGGTCCTAAAAATGCCGCGCGCGCGCTCGCGTACTCTACCTCCGCATAAAGCGAGTGTACGTGTGTGTATAGCTCTGCGCGCGTCCGGAAGACAATATCATTTTACCGCGCGTGCGCGCGTGCGACAGAGCGTCTGCCCACGATTTAATACCTCGGCGAGCGAGGAAGACGCCGGACGCGCCGCGGAACGATTTACGAGGGCCCCGCGATCTCGCGCGATCTCCTTGCGCGCTCGCCCGGAGGAGGAGGAGGCTTCGTCGCCGCGTATATGCGCGCCGGCCACGCGACAAAGGAGATATTTTACATCTGCTGAATCTGCGGATAAAACTTTCCTTGCCTTTTTGCCCCTCTCGGCGCTGCTAGTTCATTTGTAGGAAACTAGCGAGGATCGCATTCTTTCCTTTTAGGGGAAAAAACGTTGGGATTCGGGTAGACGACGACTATGTTACTCCAAAAGGTCTAGTCGAGATCGAAGACAAGGAGAGGTGATATTCTTCTTTCGAGCTGTAAATCGAGATTCGGGATCCGCCGCGGCTTGTCTTAATTAAAGAATTCGAAAAAGTAGGTTTTCTCCTCGCAAAAATACTATATTCATACACTTATTTATCGGTTTTTTTAAAGGACGATTTATTCAGAGTCGTTAATTAATGGGTACATGGCAGCAAGGAAATTGAGCGGAGCAATTAATAATAATTAGAATATTTTAAAGATAAAAAAATAAAATGGCATTTCATTGAAGAGAAACCAGGAGCGTTGATGAATAAATATCGCGCGATAAAAACTGGTGAGATATGAGTTACTTTATGACTAAATAACGTATTAGCAGTAGCAGAGGCAATTAAACGGGGGATAATGATTTATCGTAAAATTATTGAAGGAAATAAATTCGTGGGAGCGAATAATTTTGATGAACGTACCCGCACGCAAGTACGCGGCGCGAACGCGCGGCATTTAATCGTAAAAGCTCGCTGACTGGCCGCAATCCCCCGAGGCGAAACAACGCAGACGCACGCGGCGGAGCCGCGAGATGTTTTTGCGCTCGAAATTCAAGAAAAAAAGTCCCATCCGCGAGTGCAGGGGGAAGATGCTTTTTCTTCGCAAAACAAAAATTCAACGGCATATCCATAGTCATGAGGATCGGCGTTGCGTAAAAAAGGCAGTAATTATTAAAGACCGGTCGGCCCGCATATATCCAGCGCTTAAGCGCCGACGCGCGCGCATGTATAAGAGCGCTTTTCGCTTTTCGCTTTGAATTTAAATGGAAGCGGTTGTGTGAGCGCACGCGCGCGAGGAATCGCCAAAAAAAAGGAAAGGAACGAGGCAGAATGAATTTTTGGTTAAACAAGCGGTGCCTCTGCAAACCACCCAATCGAATGCAGATGATAATAAAGAAGAAAAATAAATATTACGGGCAAAGAGCTATCAAAAAAATCAGTAACGGATTTTATTAAGAGTAATTCATGTTGCATATAACACACTATATTTTTTTCCAATAGAGGATCTCTTCTAAATTATACGTTTATGCGATTATAGTTTCGTTAATTTTAAAATACATTCGCAGTCGGTCGAGATATTATTTACTGAAAAATTTCCATTCCTAAATCTCGCTGCGAGTCTGTTGGTTCCGAAATTTTAAATTTAAATTCGCGATGAAGCACTTCAAAAGCGCCAAAAATATACTGTCTCGAGAGGCAGGCAGAGCCGGAGCCAGCGGAGAAGTGAAAAATAAGCGGAGAAACGAGGAGGAAGAAAGGTGCAGAGAACATAAGGAAATCAACGGAGCGAAGCAAAGAACGACGTCGCAATCTGTACGGAGCTCGTAAGTCGTCGCGGTGGTGCGCGTCGGACGATGACGAGGTGACGCGCGGAGAGCATCAAGACATCATACTCCGTACGCGCGGCCGCCGGCGGAAATAATCACTCGGGGGATTTGCATTCCGCCGCGCGCGCTGCCAGCGAATGAAGAGCTCGGCGCGCGCGCGTCGCAAGGATACGCGTCCGAGGATCCAGCTGAATTGTATATTTAGCCCGCCGCGGCAGCGCGTGGGAAGAGCTGTTTACGACGTGACACGCCAGCCATTCGTGGGAGTGGAGAGTGAATTCGATGTGCTCCTTTTTTCTCTCTTCTCCTTATTCTTTCCGTCCGCTTCTTCTGCTGAATTTCCGAATTTTAGACGGCTCCGTGCTTTTTACATCTTTAGCTTTATTTATAAAGCGTCCGAATAAAACGAGCAAGTGTAAAATGATATTGAAAAACTCGTCATTATTAGCGGGCACATGAGCGTGGGAGTGAGGGCAGCTTTCTCGAGCCGGGGCGATAATTTTTCTTGTCTCGGAGCGAACTTTTTGCTCCCATTCATCTATATGGGTCCGATCTTAGGCCGCGGGCGGCAGCGGCAGCCGCTCTCCCTCCATAATACAGCCATACACGCGACAAGAAAGCCCCGGAGGATCCTCCGGGGGCTCCGCAGCTCGGACGGGACGGCTTAATTAAGTCTATCTCTGGCGTATCGGCCGCCTCGGCTTCGGAGGATCCGCGTCGCGTGTACCGTATCCCCGGGACTTAATTAATAAATGCTGCGGATGTCGCTGCGTGTGAGCGCTGTGCGCGGCGCGTCAAACGGCCGCAAAAAAGCTTAATCTCGCTGACACGTCGATTCGGGGCCGACTTTTTGACGCGACGGCCACTGCCGCGGGCTCGCTCATAATCAATAACGCGCGCGGAAATGCTCGGCGGCTCGCCGAAGAAGTGCAGCGCTTTTGAGCTGCGTATCAACAGTTTTTTCAGCCGCCGTCGCTGCCTCTGATGATACGGCCGCTTTTTGATATCATAACGACGCTGCATCGGGCCCATGTTCCCTCTGCGCTCCCGTGAAAATAATTAAAGCGTGTATTTTTAATGCGAGCCGAGCGATTAAATAAGCCGCTTTAATTATTTCCGCTTGTGTTTTTGGAAATCGCGAAACTGTATTTCACCGGCGAACAAGCTCTGATGTTTCTTTGATTGGAATTCCAGTTTTCGATTAAAAGCAAAAAGGTACTTTGAATCAATTCAGCCGGCCGACGTGAATAGTGTCGATAAATTGTTTATTTTACGGCCGAGCAAGAAAAATCTAAATTCGTGAAAGTCTCGCGCGGCAACAGTTGTGCGCGCGAGCTGCCAGCCCATTATTATCGTCGGCTTCATCTACACTGGACTTTACTATCGCGATCCGACGATTTCTGTGTTGCGTGACAAAATAACTTTTGTAAAAAAGCTAAACCCTCTTATCCTGAATAATAAAATAACTAGATAGTGAAAATTGTAAGAAAATAGAGGTTACGAGAATTTATCATGAAATGATTAATTAATTAAGTAGGAAAAATAAGAGGACGTGCTGAAAGTCGATATGAATCGAGCAAACGAAATGATCAATCGACGCAGCATGGCGGCTTTTCGAGAAATATACACTGAGAGTATATACAACCGGACGTTAAATTATCGTATTACTCGGCATCCTCCTCCGAGATTCCTGGGCGTGCAGCTGGCTCTTTACACCTCGAGATTCGCACGAGATGCTGCCGGCGTGTACATATTCGAGGCTCGCGCGCGCGTCGCCGCATTGATTCTCACGGAGGCGTTAATTAGCTTAATGCGATTGTTCGCTCTCGAGCCTCTCTCGCTCTTACTAGCTATATCTCTCTCTCGCCCTCGCGCACGCGTCGAGGAATTCCTGCAGCGCGCAACACCTCGAGGGAGCCGGCGAGATTTCTCAGGATCCGTCGACAGGACTACGTGTTTGCTCATTTTTCCGCCGAGCTGTGCAGCAGAGAGGAGAAATGAGCGTGCAAACAAAGCGCGCGCAGTGACGAGAAGAGAGGAATGAGCTACGCGAAGGGACAGTTTTCCGAAGAACCAAGAGCTTCAAAGCTTTCTTTGTGTACAAAGGTTTTCTTTTTCATTTTAATGACGTGTAAAAGATTTAGAAAATCCCTTTATTTATAATTATGAGGCTTGAAAGACTTATTTATGCTATTCATTTTAATGAAGCCTTTAGTAAACAGCAATCAATTCAGTGCATTGGGTCATGGCGTCACTCGAGTCCACCCACGTTTTCCCACTTTTCAATGGGCGCAGGCGATTCAATTGTCCCCCAGTCCTCGGGCGTTTGCGCAATTACGCGGAAAAGAGTACATATATAAGGCCGCGCTCGCGTGCGACAATTGACATCGGCCATTAAGCGGCAGCGGCGCGCGGGCGTCGATCGAGCGCGAAAGAAAAGATGAAAAACGAGCTGCAGAGAGAATATTGTGCGAGAGCGGACTAACGACCGGCTCGCTCTAATTACTCGCGCATTAGCGCGCACGCGCACTCGCATAATGCGCGCAGCAGCGAATGATTTTAAAGGCCGAGCGCATTCGCGAGAGACTTTATTGCGTGTAAACACGCTAATTATATGGGCCCGAGCGTATTATGGCGGCAGGCGCGCGCTCGCGCGCAGCAGGAAGTTCGACCGCGAGCAGACGAGTTATATACGATTGCCGAGCGCCGCGCGATTATTATTGCGCGGATCTCGTTTCTCGTAATCGATATACCGCTCTCGCTGCCTCTCGCTCGCACTCCTGAGCGACGAGTCGCACTTAACGATCGCGTAATTTACTCCGATTTCAAATATTCAAATTAGATTCGATAAATCCGCGGGCTTAAGTGGCCGATAAATAACCCCGGCTGAGAGGAAGCTCGGGCAAATCTTCCCGATCGCGATCATACGCCGAGGTATGTATATGTACACACTCGGCCATATTCGATTTGCTGCAAGACGATAAAGTTGTCTGGCCGAGCCTTTTTCCGCGCAGATGAGAATCGCCCCTACCATTTCTGGAGCTAAAAACTAACTTTCATTTGCTTGTTGACAGTGCTAACGAGAAAAAGTTTCTCGAGAAACAGTTCGTGGATTACACTATATTTACATATTTATATATACAAATAGTTATTTTAGAACTATTTGTAATAGCTCTTTTTCACCTGCCTAATTGCGCTAAATTCTTTGCAGGAGGTGTGGGCGTAAAATTCGTTTATTGGTTTTAAATAAGCGAATGCAATTAGTGACTAATTTTATAGCGAGACGCGCGTGCGAATGACGAACGCTTGGCACGGTGATAATAAAAGCGGCGATTCATAACGCGGCGCGCGGTAGTGTCAGAGAAATATGCTAATGAGCGCAAAAAACGAACATCTGCATTCTCGGCGCGTATCATAAGGTATACACTGCAACTTCCGAGCCTCTGTTTTTATTCTCCCGCGTCGGCTGTCCATTCCGCATTAATTATCGAGTCGTTCGTCAGACAGCGAGAGAAAGAGTAAGAGAGGAAAAAAAGTGAAACGGCACGGAAGTCGGCGACGCACAAAATGCCTAATCCCCCTAATAAAGCACCTGGTGGGGCTATATATCTAGGAGCTGATCAAAATTAGACTCGCATGCCCTCTTTCGCTGTCGGGGCAAACCGACGACAACGGCTATATATGCGCTGTGCGTGACTCACCGCGGCGACAGACGCGATCGGCTCTCTTTCTCTCTTGAATTCAGTCGATGCGTGTGCGCGCGCCGTCTGCGTGTATATCCTACATATATATGATTCACACGCTCTCGCGGGGAATATCGCGCCATCCCTTTTTATTTTTAACGTATATATACGCGCGTTAGCTTGAATAATGCAAATAGCGATCGACGAAAAAATTCCTTATCTTCTTTTCCAATTGTCGCGTGTATATTCGGCTGCGCGGCTCTTGAATCGATAAGCGCGCTCCGGCGTTTTTCGCCGAAAAGAGGATTATTTCGGTCGGCGCGCGCGCTCGTATATACACACGGAGGGGCGATTTCACTCGCGAGATAAATGGCTGACCATTCGTTTGGGGGTGGGCTGGCCGTGTGGTTGTAAACACGATAAATGATAAATCAATTAACGCGCGCAAGTGTGCGGCCGTGAAGAGCAGCGCGCGCACAGCTGAGCGAGCCTGCACTTCTTTCCGTTCTTATTTACGAGGTTATCCGCCAACAGGCGCGCGTGTGCTCCCGCAATACGGGAAATGCACTTTATTTCGAGGGAGTTCGACGAACCTCGACGAGCCCCCGATGCCCACACTCGCCCGTGATGAACTAATCAATCGCCCCCGCCTGCGCCGGCGCCCTTCCTACGTGTATTTTCGTTAACGACTGACTCACTTTTCTGCCCCGAAATAGACGATTGCGTGCCAAAGAAAATACACTTTCACCATATTTTCTTGTTCTCCTCGTTCCTTCTTATCCGTCCAATGAAAGCTAGACCATACAGTTTTATGATTTCCTGTGGCGCGCTCGCCGCATGCTTTTCAATTTTACATGCGAGTCGATATTTATTTTTACCTCCGCTATACGCACTCAACACCATTACGAAATGTCGATAACGGCGCTAGTAATCTCAAAATATCGTAGGCATTTTGGAAAAGTCAAAGAAATACCGTGGCTCAAGCAAAATACTTTCATTCGATATAAGAGTGTTTTGGAGAAATTCTCGAGCCCATTTAAAGTCAGGACGGGACTTGCACTCTTTCTTTCTCCCGCTCTCCCGGGGGCGCTACACGCAACGGTCAACAATCTCGGCGAGCGATCGAAATTCCGCGATCGTCGTATCGTTCGATTTATAATACGAATGGCGCTCGATTAGCATGACAAAAGGAACGCGCTCGTGGCTGACTCCTTTCGCGAGCTCGGGTTCGATCGCATTTGCATGCGATTGCCGAAAAAGAGAGGCCGCGCGGGATTATTTATCGCTCGCTCTCGCATATACGTTTCCTCCGCTGCAGCGCGGCGGCGGTGCAGCGACGACGACAGGCGTATGCTCTCGCTCTCGCTGGCTGTGTGTGTCCTATTTAGATAACTGAATTACGGATGAATTATTGGTCGGGCCTGCACGTGTGCGCTCGCGTCTGTGTGCGAGCCTACTCAGACTATTACGCGCAATGGCAGGGCGCAGCGGCGCTCGATGCGTACATATAATTTGATAAACAACGAGGGTATAGCTAGGGGGGCCAATATTACACACGTACGCGCGAATTTTCGAGCGCGCGGATCGCAGGCTGCGCTGCAAGTGCCCATTATGGCGTATATATGTATATATGGGCGCGCGCGCGGCCGCTGCACCGCTGGATTTATATTGCTAGCGGAGGGAGTCGCATTACGTGTGGTTACGCGTATCATTAGGCGACTCCCGGCGGCCTCCCCCGCCACTCTGTCTGCCGCCTCGTCACAAGATCGCTCCCTCTCGCTCCCTCTTTCACTCTGTTCGCGTGGCAGCGCGGCATGAAAGCCCGATTATTCGATGACACTATAGCCGTGAGCTAGTGCCTGCCGATCGGCAGGTCGTACAGCGGCAGCTCGAGAGGGACGCACTTTTTGCGCTTTTCCCGCTGCACTACCGACGCTGCCGGCTCTATGCTCTGCTATATACTCGCCGCGCGCATATTTCATCCGCATCGATTCGTTATGGGGAGAATATTATGTTACTCCCGCTCAAGTGTCCTTTCAAACTGCAACCTTGATTTAATGACTAAAATAATAATTAATCGAGAATTATGCTTTCCACAAAAAATAACTCTCAATATTTATACGTTACACTTTATTTATGTATGAGAAATAAATTTTCTTGTCGATGATATTTGCAGTACATTCTTTAATGTAAGACTCACGATTATTTATATTATTATCAGAATCAAAATCATCTCTCACGCCTGTTGAAAAACATCCGAGTCCACGGTAACTATGAATTACAGAGCCGAAACAAATCAAGTTTTTTTTTCCTCCGGAAGAGGAGCCCAGCCTACCTCGAACCTTGAGACGGCCAAATTGCCGAGCAACCGAAAATTGCGCGATTTCGCGTATATTACAAGATTACAACGCACAAAAAGCGCCACGGCACCGCTAGGAAGAAGCCGCTATAGCTTCTGCTCTGTCAGTAATGCGCGCACACCCTCCTCGCAATTTTCTGTATATGTTTTGTCCTAGAGCGCTCTTTTCATTTCGCGCTGCGGCCTAATTTTGATTCATGACTCGGCTCGCGTCATTTAGACGCATTACGCGGCGATAAATCGCCCGCCGGGACGACTGCGCGCCTGGCTGCGTGGTATACGCGTGCGAAAACCGAGACGAGGCGTATGGTAGAAGAAGGAGAGATCGTTAAAAAATGCGGGAGCGGGATGCCGAGTTCTTTTAACCAGATTCCGAGCCCGCGCGAAACACTGATTTATAAGCTTTATTAATTTTGACTTAATTCCATGGCAATTATGGAGATTCGATCTCCATTTTTGTTGTAAAAATAAGCTTTTTGAAAGGTGTTCAATGGTTTAATAAAATAAGTAATATCTACCTCTTAATTATGAAGAAAAAAGGTGTGTTTTGTGCGTTTCAGAATTTTAAAGTATACTTTAAAGTACAGTTTAAAAATAAAAGTTCGAGGACAAACGAAATAATTACATTCCATTTTAGTTCGCAGAGATCCAACCATCTGAGGCATTTAATCGAATCATTTGAACAAAGCTGTTGTTGATACAAGCTGCTGAAGCTCGGATACAAACTAGGAAATAAGCAAGTTTATCGAGGTATTTGCATAATTCAATTTCAATGCGTAAATACCGAAAACATTAGTCACACTTCGTCTGACCTAGATTATGACTATAACACTCCGATTGATAGCTCTATTGTGCATCCTGCTACCGAGCATACATCATTTATGATCATGCAAATATCGTTCGCGAACCAATGTTGGATTTAGTGCGCTTTATCGATCATTCGCGGCTCGAAAGCGATTTCACGATTATTTTTCGTGGAAAGCCAGTGAGGAGATGAGGCGATTTTGCAACGCATTATTCTATGAAGCGTCGCATATATTAATAATTCAGTCAAACAGAGAGTACTACAATGTCGAACCTTTGTTGTACACGCAGAGTAAAGATGTCAAGAGATATACTCTTATTGCATTTCAAACAGTTACACACTAGTCTATAATGAAAAACCGCTATACGCGAATGAATATTTCATAGAATCGACTTACGACACTGGCATAATAACAAGAGAAGTTGACAAAAATGACCAATCATGAAAAAAGATTTGGACGCTATCTTTTAGAAAAAGGCACTTACAGAATATTGCTTGACTTGGTCGTTGCACCTGCAACAGCGACAAATTATCCGTGTTACAGAGCAAAAAGAAGAAGAAGAAGAATTCCGCACGCAACGTGGAAGTTTCCAGTCAAAACTTGGCAATCTCAGTGAGTAGAGAAAAGGTGCAGCAACAAGCGTAGAAAGAGCGAAAGAAAAGAGACGAACAAGGGATTCGTAGGTGAGCGTGAGTGAACTGGAAAAAAAGAAAAATCCTTCAATCTCAAAGGACCGAGTCTCTGAAAAACAATTCTATTCCATTATTGAAAACAAAATGACTGCGAGGAAATCGCAACAACTGGCTAACTAGATTAACGCTAATAAAGTCGTAAAATGTTCCAGAAATTTGTAGTTTCCAGCATAATTTTGCTCAAAAACACGTGAATTAAAAAAGTCAGAGCACAAAAGGGGAAGGGGCGAGAGTACATTTTAAAGCGGACGCAGCATTTAATAACAGCAGTAAAGTGACACGTGAGCTTTCACGCAAGATGGCATCATTACCGCGAGTTGGCGCATCCGAGCGCGCGCTGAAAAAAGCTCGGCGAGAAAAAAGGAAAGCATGAAATTATAATTGTTGCGAGCGCGCCCCAGCACGCGTAATTGATGGCATTATTTTGAAAGTGAATGCGAGAGTACGAGACGAGCCACCGCTGTGTATATGAACCTAGCGACGACTGCTGTTTCTGCCTTTTACAGTCGCGCACTACTGTGCGATGTATAGGATGGGAGCGCGCAGCAACAAAAACGCCTTGAATTCTTATTAAAGTCAGTTCCGTAGGAGGCCACGCGACATGTCGCGATATACGTATAAGGCACTAACTACTGGAATCGACCTTGGGACGACAGGATGCTTTTTAGATGAGGCTAAGAAGCCCATTTGTATGTAGCTATATCTTGTTCATTTCTATGCTAAACGATTCCAGTGAAGACAACCACTCGAACGATTCATTTGTCAATTTTGAAGATAACTTTCCTTTTCTTTCCTAGTTTATTTATTTCTTCCCTCACATAAATCATTTCACATTTTTAAAATGACGTTTGTGACAAGAGATTTGAGTTATACAGAACGACAAAGATTTTTTTCAATCTCTACAGATTCCAAAGACTTTCCAGAGAAACGTCTGGGAATTGTGAGGTAGCAAAGAAATCCATCCAGCATTAAAAAACGTGAAGCGCGAGTAATATCTTGCTTTTCCATCGGCAAACAAACGCGATCGCGAGGAAAAGCAAAGAGTCAGCGTTTAAAAGAAGCGGATAGAGCATGAAGCGGCAATCCGCCGTCACTCCGCCGGCGGTGTATAATTATTCGAAAGTTCGCCCGTCGTCGCGAACAGGCTCGCCACAGCCGTCGTCGTCGCCGTTGACGAGGAACTGGCAGCGAACCAGCTCCGGGGAGCTTTACAGGATTTTTGGCGACAAAGCACTTTATGAATTGTAAAAAACCGAGGAGAGTCGAGTGCCATCGGCGACGTTTGTCATCCTCGTCGTCGTCGTCGTCGTCGTAGAGCCAAACGTGCTGCTGCTACTGCCACTCGTGTGGTCGCAGCAGTCACTGATTTTCCTGTCCCTTTTTCCTTGCCCGCGTGTCTACCTTCGCTTTTGT
>JAPYZP010000443.1:0-28743 GCA_030522985.1 Torymus sinensis | reverse complement strand
GCGTTTTGGCAATTCTAACCTAAGTCGTCCTACCGAACGGTTTCGGTTGTTTTGAGCGAAGAGTTCGGTGGTTCTAACAGATTTTTTCTCTCAGTGTAGCGCGGGCTGCTGCGACAGCGTAGCACGCCATGCGCACTTCTCTTCGTGAGAGCACATGTCTCGCCTTCGGCTCGGGCAGCAATTTAGACGTGGTCTGGACTGGCCAACTCCTTACCTCCCTTGTTGTGTAATATACTATTAATTTACTATAAAAAAGGTTTTTCTTTGTGTTTTGTTTTCAACCGTAAGGCATAAAGCTAGAAATCAAGAGTAATAATATGGTATAATTATCTATATATGTATATTCACACCGTGTATAAGTGATATTTATTTCAAATATCGTATTGATACCTTTTTTCTTACACCGTCATTTTTTATTATTTTTAGAGTAGTATATAGAGACTCATGAAGGGTTTCCACCATAAATAATATGTTATTACAATTTTTGCGATATTGATGAAGTTGAGCCGGAGAACGTTCTTAAGCTTTCCCATATAAAGTAAGGCAGAAGAAATATGGCATAATCATCCGGAGTGATACTTGCAATAAAAAAACTATTAATATTAAATTTAATGTTTGACTATTTAATAAAATCTTTAAGCACCGGATAAAATATTGCCACTTCTTTTAATTACTCTACTGCTAATGACAAACGCTTCCTCCAGAAGGAAGCTAAAGAAATTATCGATCAAGTCGGAGTACTTTACCGAGAACAAAAAAAAATAATTTTTTCAAAACAAATTTTATTCATTGTAAGTAGAATAAATTCTAATACAACAGCATCCACATACACAACCCTTCCTAAATCAAAAGATTCATCATACAAGTCCCGATAATAAGTCCTGATCATCGATATATGTTAATGGCTTCAACACTAAAACTGCCATGGGCACTCCCTAGTTGGCGTTCTGCTGCACGAGCCGTCGCTCTGCAAATTCTTGATCGTCGTGATCCTCAGTGACTCCCTGTGCGCCTCCTGCCCACTGCGACACCTGAGCACGGCGTTCAGCGCGGCCAGAAATCGCGGATTCAGCAGGCAGTACAGGGCGAAGTTGGCCGAGCAGGAGATGCTGTTGAGTAGCGTAGCGATTATGCGAAAGCTGCGTATTAAAATAATAATGTATTATATTCAGGTAGAGATGAAATTGGTAAAGACGTGCGAGACACTCACATTTCCATAACGTGCTTGTCGACTCGCCGCGGGTCACCGCCGTAAAGGATTGATACGGCACTTCGTCGGGAGGCCAGGTGCGTCGGTACCTCGCCGATCAGGAACAGGAATACGATGCCGACGAGGGTGATTGTTAGCTTCGATTGGTCCTGAATGTTTACAGAAATTTTTAATGAAAAACACTGTTTTTTCTTTGTTTTTTTTTTTGTTTTTTTCATTGAAATTATGATACTGATTCAGCGTTTTTAATGAATTAGCTAGAACAAGTTTTAAAAACCTTGCGAATGGTTGGTTATACTGCTTCATATGGAAAGAAGTGTAACATAAGCAAATAAGTTAAACGTATATCAATATAGGTGTATATAATGATTTATTTGAATGTCCCTTCTCTTGAAAATTGGATCATATGAATGTTATATTTAGATCAATTTATTATTGCATTAACGACTTTCGTAACTAATAATTCATAATAAAATATTTCTCTAAAAGATAAGTATACTAAAGTTGAATTAGTGAAAATTGCTCCACCTATTGAATTAGTGAAAAAAAACTACTAATTTATTAGTGTATAGTTTTGTAGAAACTACTAATGAAATAGTGAATTATTCACTAATAAATTAGTAGTTTTTCCAAACTATTAATTAAATAGTGAATTATTCACTAATAAATTAGTAGTTTTTTCCAAACTATTAATTAAATAGTGAATATTCACGATTAGTAGTTTTTTCCGCTAATTAAATTGGTGGAGCAATTTTGACTAATTCAACTATAGAGATAGTCTGTATATATACCACAACTATAAATAGTAGAGCATCGAGTATTTCCATTTTTCATGTATATTTTTCAAGTCGTGTGTTATGATTAAGTACGCTCCTCCTATTACGTATTACCTCTCACCACAAGAATTTTCGTTAGGTGTAGTATAATATTATCATAATATGCGACAATGTTTGATGTTAATAAATAGCAGGTTCAAGTTGATTTGTATATTAATTGACTTACGCACAAATATCGTCCCTCTCTTAGCCTCCTGCATTTTAAAAGGAGTTCTCTTTGCTTGATAGTCCTTCTGACAGTAAAAATTAAGACTGCATTGCTTACAAGCAGAAAAATCGCTGGTATGAGGCCGAACACGACAAGCTGTATCCAATTCAATGCATCGTAGTAACTGAAAAAATAAGGAAAAAGTTTAAATGCTGGTTGCTTCATTTATGAATGTCAGTCAATATCTAATTTGCATTTACTGTTAAAGAATTTTCTTATTAGGTATTGATTAATATTATTTAATATATAGGATCCGCAAGAATCCGGGTGGATAATTTCGTAATTACCCTACGAAAGTGATCTTTTGGTAAATTATGTAAAATATAGAAAGAATATCATAAGAAATGTCTGAATTTTAATAAGTAATATGTTTATTAAATGTCACTTAAACGTCAATTACTAAACAAAAGTTAACTGTTGCGGGTGCAGCCAATGCGTGGTATAGGTATTCGGGGTAGCCGATGACAGTGCCTATAGGGCGTGTACTTCTTTGCATTCAGATCTCAAGACGAATCTAATTATACTTACGCGGTCTAGGAGTTCTACCAATGGTGGTGTCTACGTGGTAAGCTTCGTAATTTGTTGTGTTTTAGGGGTTACAACGCATCCAATGCGTGGTCTAAATGTTAAGGGTGCTACTCTGAACACCTAGGCCACGTATTAGATGTGTCCTGACATTTAGACGCAAAAAACTACAGAGCGAACCACCTGGACTCTATCATCGGCTGCTCCGAACCCCTAGTGCAAATATTGGACGTTTTTATCATATATCTAGCTTAAGCATATATGAGGAAATCTACAAATAACATTCAGTTAGAGCGACCACCAACTCAAAAAAAAAACATTTTGTGCTACATTTCTGATAAAAGGTTTTTCTGATTCTATGGGACATATAATATTCGAAAAACGTAGTGTACCAACGAAATCGATCTCGGCCCACATTTTTTCAGCTGTTTTTAGTATTGATGAAAAGTTGTCATTGATGATGAACCAATAACAAGCTATTGAAGAGGCCAAACCAAATCCCACAAAAAAATGATTAAAGTAGAAGAAAGGAGCTTTAATTTAAGCTAAAGATCGTTAAAATTGGTCAATTTGGAGCAAAGTTACGTGAATTTGAAAATGGCGAAAAATGATCAAAAAATTGGACTTAAGCTGTTTTTCCATGACAATCACAGATTAGACTAGACTAGACTAGATTAGACTAGTCAATCATTAGACTAGATAAGAAGCTACTGACTATTACTATTCGACTTCTGTTACTATTCAACTTCAATAAAGCATTCAATGTTGGTTCTGTCTTTCGGCCTTGAAAGCCTAAATCGAATGAAATTCTTCGCTCCTGCGTTTTACATTGGCTCCTACTTATAGTGCCTAAACATTCACTTAAAAGTAATTGACAAGAGGTTTTATCATGGATTAAGGCTAATCTTATATTTCCGCAGAGCTCAATCCTGGGACTCCTGTGGTTTTGCTTCTACATTAGAGATATGCAACACCCTCAAACATTCTATGGCGAATTGATCCTGTAATATACAGACGATCTCCAAATCTATGTATGAGTATCAAGGGATATTAGCTTGATCAGAGGATGGTGCAGCTTGGTAGGGCCACACGAACAGTGCTGAAGTGAACCGACGATATATATTAAAAACTCAATGTAACAAAACTAAAACTATAATTATGCTCTCCCAACGATTATTAATTGCACCTACATGAGTAGTTGACCGCCTAGTATGGATGTTAGATGACAAAGTATTATGGGCTCCCCCGAAACAATAAGAAGTTTCAGTGTTGTTCAAGATAGTAAGTTAAGTTGAAAACCACATACCATATCTTCACATAAATTTTTCATAGTTTTAACTTTTATTTGTCTTTTTAAAAAATATATCAGCTAGGCTTTGCTCAAACATCTTTCAAAGGTGGTAGTGTTCCCTTCTTTGGATTATTAAGTGGTAGTCCTTCTCCAATGCGATAGATGCTACAGGATACTACATGCACTTATTATGTATTAGGTTGAAGGAGAGATAGACACGTTTCTCCTATAATAGAGCAGCACTGGAATATAGGATCTCACATGGATGTAACCGTTGAAAAAATCAGTGAGATAACAGGAAAAATGAATACTTATAATTTCGTAGAGCAGTGCTAATGGTAAAATAGTCCCATAAACATTGATTTACGCGGGGACTATTTTACCATTAGCACTGCTCTATACGAAACGGTAAGTATTCATTTTCCCTGTTATCTCACTGATTTTTTCAATGGTTACATTCATGTGCTCAGGCAGACGACGCTCGCAACGGTACACACTCGAGCTTGTGGGGCTGCCACTCATATAGGCTGCGCCGACTCTCGTGACTGTCGATCACTCAGTGCGTAAAGATCAACTTTACGCCCTAGTGACAAAAAGTACTATTTATATACTAAATTTTCTTGGTTCGAAGTTAAAAAGTGTGTTCATCAATTATTTATATGTGTGAATAAAAAATAAAAACAAAAAAAAAACGGAAAAAAATTATTTCCACCATTAAAAGTCTTCTAATAATTTGATGTAATTTTTATAAAGAGCTTTATAAAATACTTCTTCAATAAACCATAATAAGTAAAACTATTAAAGTTTTCTTATTCTGATTAAGTATCTTATCTAAACAACTACTCTGCAGACTCTGTTGTAACTATATGGTAAGGACATACTGTAACTTGATTAAGGCGAAGTGAGTGCCACCCGTTACCAAAGATTGAAGGGACTCGTTTTTCTCATTCAATTTCGAATTTTAAGAAAATATCGATAGTAATATATTTAACTATCAGATCTATAACGTGTCAGAGACCTTTTTTGCCAAAATTCAAAATTGAATGAGAAAAACGGGTCCCTGCAATCGTCGATAACTGTGGAGCCTCGCATCTTCTTAAGGTAATGTAGATACCGACATAATTTGAGAACATCTGCATCTTTTATAAATACTAATAGAATTGTTCAAGAAAAATTTTGAGTATAGACTTTACATGTTCGGAGCCCTTGACAGACCTGTTTTTCTAAAAACCTACTCAGAATTTATTTAATTAAATAAAAACCTTAATGTCGGTAAGTAGGAATCTGCATTTGTATAATTTTGATCTACTTTTAAAACAAGGATATCTCATGGAAAAACTAATGGAATCACTAAAAAAAAATGTTGAGCATAGTATTTATACATACGGAGTGCCTCACAGAATTATTTTTCCAAATAAATGTTTGAATATTGATTTATTAAAGAATGAAATTGGGTTAATTTTCGACCTCTCATCGCCTTAAAAATGTGTACTAGACAAAAAATTTTACAATATTTAGAAACCGGATATAATTTTTTCAATTCTGTTTGATTCTAAATGCTTGTAGCAAATAAAAAATTGTATCATTGTTATTTTTATTGTAGTAAATTACAGCTTATAGAAAGCTCTAATTTTACGTTCTTTTCCTTTTCTTCCTTTACTTTTTTCAATTTTATTTAAAAAAAAAAAACTTACCATAAGAATAAGTGACGTGTGTCTGGGTTTACAATACTTCCACCCCGCCGTCTATTATGAGTTTAATACTATTATAAAGATAATATGTGAGGCAAATCGTTAAGATAAAAACACGAAGAAAATGTAAAATTGATATCATTTGTTGTAAATGTTTATTGTAAATAAATAGATTTTATAATTAGAATTTTTATCTTTCTTAACAAATTTAAAATTTTGAAATATTTTTGATAAAGTTATTTTTGTTTTCTCTGAGCGAAGATGCATCAGCAAAAATCAAGAGACGGCGTAAAATAAATCACGATAACCATACTCTTGGCAATAGCGATAATATTTTTTCACTTTCAAACCCACGTCTACACATAATACCTCCTATATCTAATAATATTATTTGTAAAATAAACTTTAATTTATTATAATTTATATATACTGCATTATGTAGACTTTACGAGACAAGAATAGACAGTTGGGATTTACCGATAGTTTTTTAAAAAGTCACGCAGCCAGCTCTCTCCGCAGTGAAATCCGCTGGTTCGTAAATTATGAAGGTAGTCTGGCCTATTAATAATGTATTAAAATTGCTCTCGGAAAGAAAAAGTACCCTACCATCACTTATGTCATTTTCTTTTTTTTATACACACGACCGGGAGTCTTACGCCCGCGGGGATAGCTAAACAGTGGCCGGAACAATGACTCGATTTCCCCGAGGATAGATGGAGATCTTTCACAGCCGCTACTACAACACCAATCGGGGTTTCCTAAGTTTTTTAGGACTCTGGCCGAACGATGAGGAGAAGACGAAGAAGGTGAAGCGCGTGACCGTCATATCCCTGGTTATCTCGTTGATTATACCGCAGGTAAGGCAGGTTGATCGAGATTATTTTGAGAGAGAAAGAAAGAGAGAGAGAGAGAAAGAGAGAGATTTGTAAGTAATCATTTGTGTAGGTGATAAGGCTCTTCGAAGAATGGGGAAAGGACATAGACATCATCATCGAAGTGATAGGGTCGCTCATATATTTTACCGGCTGTCAGATCAAGTACATTAGTTTCCTTCGAGTGGAATCGAGGGTAAATGTGTGATAAATCTTAATTATAATGATTTTCATAAATAATTATTGAATCACAAGTCAATTTTTACGTTAAATACATTTTCAAATACATGTGTAAAATATAAATAAATTTTATAACTAATTTTTGTAATTAAATATGTTCTGCTTACACAAATTTTACATTTATTTTAATAAATAAATGTGAAAAGCATATACTTCAATTAGTACTTTTTATTATGTGATATATATATATATATATATAAAATTTTCTCTGAAGGTATACATTTGAGTGTGGTGACTATTATTTTTTGTTTATTTATAGATGAAGTATCTTTACGAAAAAATTGCAGGCCACTGGCAGTCATTAGTTCATAAAGATGATATAGACAAGTTAAAAGAATACAGCGAAGTTGGACGAACGCTTACACTTGGATACCTAAGTAATATATCGTATAAATTAATTGACAATTTACCAATCAGAAATAAAAGAAAACATTTCATTAAATGAAACATTATCGAAAATATCACGATAAATCAATTTTTAGTATTCAATGTTATCAAAGTTCATGTCATTTATGCAGGAAAGTCTCTTTTGAATAAGCTTCTAAAGTGAATTTAATCATTATTTATGTATAATTTTGTGTGAAAGGTGTATGTCACCAAGATAAACAATGAAAGTCGCTGATTAAACAATGAATTATTTACTACTATGGTTTTTATTCTTGAAAAAACAGACAGATATCTTGTATAAACGTGCACGTTTCAAATGAGATTATGAAATTTTTCAAAAAAACTCACGTTTGAAAATTCACAACTTTATTCGCAATGCAAAAGTTCGATTTGCATTGGTCTTTTAAAAATAGTAATCTGGAAATAAAATTACTGATCACATTCTTGTTAGAATTTTCGGTAGAAAACGATGTTTGGATTCTGCAGACCGGAGTTCTCTTCAAAAGCTGCTTTAGCACAATTCAGCTGCAACCATTGCATTTCCATCTTCATTTCGTCGCATTCTTTACGCCAACAGTTGTACCATTGAATATTATAGTACATATCTAGAGTATGTAGTTTTTATTAATTAAGTCAAATTCTTCTTTTTTATTTATTAGAAAAAGGTTTTACAACTCATATCATTATGTAATTTTTATATTACCTGAAACTTGCACGATCTCATAATAAAGTAATTTTTACGAAATTGAAACTAACATTTCTACATAATATTGGCACAAACACATAACTGTCCTTTTTACTGAAAATCTAGAAAAACATATTAAAAAAATGATGTACCCTTGCTCTGCGCCTTTTTATAATCTTGAACAAACCGTGCACGTTTTTCGCATAAGAACCTGCAAGGCTTTCAAGAGCTCTACTCAAACTGTCATGTATAATACGATACCCTTCACCAACAACTGCTTCTGCAAAGATACTTATACACTCGAAATTCTCTTTCGGATACTCTGCAGACTCTAATGTATAAGCCCGCAGGCAGAATTCTTCGTTACAAAAGACATCATACCATATTTGGTAATATATATATATAACCGCAAACTGTTTAATCCCGCAGTACCAATAAACATAATCATGGTCGTGTACATCGCACTGCCGCTACTGCCGCTGGTGCTCGACGTGATCGACCCGCAGAACGTAACGCGAGCGAAGGCCTTTCCCTACTTCGCCGAGTACTTCATCGACGATCAGAAGTACTACTTCCAGCTGAGCGTCCACGGCTGGATCGTCTGCTTTCTCTCGGTGCAGATCTACGGCACCTTCGATAGCACGTACACGCTCTGCGTGCAGCACGCCTGCGGCCTCTTCGCCATTGTCGAGTGAGTTAATTCTTCTTCTTTTCTCGCACGGAAAGAAGTGGAAATCTATTTTGTTTATACCTTGTTACTCTCTAAAGTTTAATTAGTGACAAAAACCACTAATTATTAATTCAAATTAATCCACTGCCGAATTAGTGAATATTCACTAATGAAACAGTGTATATGAGCCATTTTTTAAAACCGGGACAAGTTTGTACCTCGGGTTCGTCAATTTGTTTCTAACTTTGAGAAATATTTATGTACACTAAAAGAAGTAGCATTATGCCCTCGTTAAGCCTTGTAGGTCACGCCTTTACTTTTGACGCGCAATTTAAATTAAAGTGACTCAGCTTTTAAATAAAAATATTACTGGATTCCTAAAAATTGATTAAAGCAATTAAAAACGCGTTTTTTTTTGTTAAAAACCCGTTTTTTAGTGTGTGGCTCTACTTTGCCGTGAAAATTGAGATTGCCATTCGATTCTTCGCAGTTTTTTACATAAATAAACGTTGTCAAAACCATGGGACGATTAGTTAATACTGGTAATCAATACTTCACTGTATCAAGTGCATATAAAATCCCGTAACGTACGAATGATGTACTAGGTATCGTACGTCATTTTCTAATAAATTTTCATAATTTTACACATAAACATATTACTGTATTCACTCAGAATCAACAAAATATGTCAAAAGCAATAAATAATTTGAAATATTATGTATCGCATCTTTTGGTATTATGTAAGTGTTTGAGAATATCATATGAGTTACATGCTGTGGGTGTTTGAAATAAATTTGAAACACACTTGAGTAAATTGAACTATAGTATATTGTAAAATGTCTATAAAATTAAATGACTAATACATATTAGTATTGATTACAACTGTTTAAATAGTAAAGTTTTGATAAATTGGTATTGCAAAGTTTTGTGTAAGCGAGTATGGTTTTACAGAATGTTGTGTGGAAATGTTATGAGGCCCAATCCATCTCAAACCGAACAGCCAGAATATTCCTACCACGCCGATGATCTTGGAATCAAAGTTCTTCTTCGAAAAATGATTCGCCATGTATTTTTTCATTTTTTTGATTGCACTAAAATGACATCCGGTTGGCAATGTCAAAAATTTTTTCCAAAATCCTAACTTCAAATTTTATTGTTCTTTCAAAGTTATGCTGTCAATTCAATAAAATTTTCATTTATTACGATGGTAGTCAATAATAATCAATATAAACGAAAGTTTGTACATATCTAAGTAATATACATATGTACACATTCGTACTTACGCAATATAGCTGTTTTTCATTTTTTGATTTTCATTTTTCTATAATTTTTATTTTTATGACTACCTTTATGTTTATTTGGGTTTGTTTTAACTTTCGCTAGTAAATGTTCGGCAGTTTTTGCTGTAGAACAATGTGTTTTATTATTACATGTTACTTTAACCCATAAATGAGTTTTTTGAATTCCAGGATACTTTGGAGTTATAAGCTAATCAATATTTTTTGTTTTTCTGAATTGTTCTATTTCAACATCTTGTAAATGTATTATTTTAATTGCATCAGTATATTTTTGAACATGTATTGTAAAAGCATTTGCGTTTTTAATAGCCTCTTCAAGGGGCTCTCGACGATTATGCAAAGCAGTACACTGCTTTATAAGTCCAACCACACCATCTACAGCCCCTTTGCCGTGCCCAGTAGCAGAGAACAACCATTTTATATCATATGGTGCTCGTTTTAATTCATATAATTGAAAGCGATTTTTAAAGTGGCTAGCGGCGCCGTCTGATACAATCTATAGTTTTGTTTATTGAAACACAACAATTTTCTTTTAAATAAGTTATAATTATTTCTACTGCTAGCAAAGCATACGCTGAATCATGTTTTCGGTCATCAATTATGAGTGCGAAACTTTGTGTCGAATCCCCTTGATAAGACACTGCTGTGAAAATAGAAATTTGATCATTCACCCAATGATTTCCTTGAACAGCTTTATTATGAATCAATGCCCAGTTTCCAGTGAAGTATATTTGAAGAACTAAATGATGTGGGTCTCTTTTAGCATTTTCTCTTTTAGCTTTTATAGTTTTGCGTTTTATATTTTTTACATGTGGATACTAACCTTCATGGTCCAAACAGAAAGTTCATCTTTAAAAGCAGACATTGATAGTGTTTTTTTAATCAAGTTTCCATTATCCCACAGAGCATATGTAATTTCTTCTGTGCTTTCTACATCCTGCAGTTTTAGAACACGAAACGTAATTACCTTACTGTCTGGATAAACTTTACATTCTTGTAAATAACATAAATCGGATGGCTCAGAACACATTTTCATCCAATTCTGTGACGTTACTCCCTCTAAAATTAATTAAGCTCGTAAGAAATAAATCCTAATTTGTGCAATAGATACAGAGATAAACTTCTTTGATGGGGCTAAGTAATCGGTGATCGACGGTGAGAATGCAGTGAGCGAGTTCGATGTAGTTGAGATGAGCCAGTGAATATGTGTGATATTACTTTACGGTATAAAGGGAGACAACTTTGACATATTTTGTTCATTTTTAGTGAATACAGTAATATGTTTATGTGCAAAATTATGAAAATTTATTAGAAAATGACCTACGATACCTAGTATATCATGCGTATGTTACGGGATTTTACATGCACTTGATACAGTGAAGTATTGATTACCAGTATTAACTAATAGAATCAGAGTCCCATGGTTTTGACAACGTTTACTTATGTAAAAAACTGCGAGGAACCGATTGGCCATCTCAGTTTTCACGAAAAAGTAGAGCCACACCCTAAAAAACAGGTTTTTAACAAAAAAACGCGTTTTTAATTGCTTTAATCAATTTTTAGGAATCCAGTAATATTTTTATTGAAAAGCTGACGTTTTTCTACAAAAAAAGTCATATATTTTTAACATTTTTCTAAATATCCATCCAATATGAAAGAAAAAGAAGTTAAGTCACTTTTGAAATTTTGTAAAATTCAAATTGCACGCCAAAAGCAAATGAGTGACCGACAAGGCTTAAAGAGTGCATATTTCTCTTTTTTTTAGTATTCATAAACATTTCTCAAAGTTAGAAACAAATTGAAGAACCCGAGGTAGAAAATTGTCTTACTGGAAATATAAATAATAGTGAATATTCACTAATGAAATAGTGCATTTCCACTAAAAATTAGTGCATATTCTTGTCTGGGAGGAATAAGGCGCTAACTCGTTATTTCGGTAAGAAAAGTGCTAACTCATTATTTCTCGGCGGAGCGCTAAGAAAAGATCTAACTCACCGGAGCCCTAAGAAAAGTTACAACTCGCGGGCTTTTTTCAATGGACGTTTTAGTTGAGAATAGCCTAAGAGTTTGGAAAATCTGTTTCTTATTCCTTTTGCTATATAACAAAAGATTCTTATTATATAGCAAAAGAAATAAGAAACAAATTTTCCAAACTCTTAGGCTATTCTCAACTAAAACGTCCATGGAAAAAAAGCCCGTGAGTTGTAACTTTTCTTAGTGCTTGGTCGAGTTAGGACTTTTCTTAGCGCACCGCTGAGTTAGAACTTTTCTTACCGAAATAACGAGTTAGAAGTGTTTTCTTACCGAAATCGCGAGTTAGCACTTTTCTTATCGAAATAACGAGTTAGCGCCTTTTTCCTCCCAGCCGACGATATACACTATTTCATTAGTGAGTATTCACTAATCCGGCAATAGAGAAATTTTACCTAATAATTAATGGTTTTCCCACTAATTCAACTTTATAGAGTATACGAAAGTATAAGAAGTAAGACAAGGTTTACATTTGACTAATTTTGGGAAACTCCGCTAATCTACTCTCTGAAGTTGAATTAGTTAAAAAGCCACTGAACATTAATTAAAATTCCTCCACCGTAGAATTAGTGGATATCCACTAATTCATAGTGTAGATTCACTTTTTCATTAGTGAATATCCACTAATTCTACGGTGGAGCAATTTTAACTAATGTTTAGTGGTTTTTCATTAATTCGACTTTAGAGAGTAAGGAGCTGGATATTTTTCATAACGATTTGCAGATTAATTTTGGACTTCTTCCGTATAAGATCACGAATGGTAGTCAAATGTAATTCACCGCTGATTACTTTGATTACAGACAACGTTTATATAGAACTGCTAAGATGGGATCGAGCGATGAATTTTCTAGCGACGCTGACAGAGACGAAGTCGTTTACTTGAGTATGAGAGATGCTATTATCTTGCACAAAGAGGCCATCCAGTTGAGTAGCAATCCACATCCAACTTCCACTTATGACAATAATGTTTTATAATAAAATAACAACGTCTCTGTACTTTTTAGCTTTGTCAATCTCATTGAGCATTGCTACTCGTTTTCTTACTTTTTCATCGTCATTCTGAACACAGCAGTCGTCAGTCTTGCTGCGGTCGATGTAAGCCCCCACGAATTTAATAGCTTGAAATTGAAATAAAAAAAAAATACTTGCTGAATCGTCATATATTAGTACGCTTTCGATAAATTGCAGACCATGTTAAATCTTGAGAACGGCAACACGAAGCAAATGATAAGAATTGGCTTTCTCTACATCGGCTTCTCGTTCCATCTGCTATACAATATGAGCCCGGGTCAACGAGTCGCGGACAGTAGCACCAACATACAAAATGCAGCGTAAATAGAGAAAAACATTTGAACTCTTTTAGGGACTAGAGGGTAGAGTCTATTATATTAATGGATTTTTACGTGGTTCATTGCAGCTTTCACTGCGACTGGTTCAATACCTCGCAGAAAACTAAACAACTTATACAGATTGTAATGCAGCGAAGCTTCACTCCGTGTCAGTTCACAGGGGGTAAACTGATTGTTTTGGATCTGGAAAGTTTTGCGTTCGTAAGTATCTTTCTAATACCTAGATTGCATTGAGCTTAATTTTCCCGAGAATTACCTACTAAATTTAGACTTTTTCAGGTGTTTAAGAAATCACTATCGTACGTCACTGTCGTTGGTTCTATGCGATGATGGTCCAGCTTTAAAGATTATAATTAAACGTTACATAAAAAATATAAAATATATTGTATAAAAAATGAATGGTTCCTTTTGACAAGTTTTTTTCGACAACGTTAAATCTGTTTAAAAGCGTTTTTGTACCATCTTTTAAGGCATTTTTGACAAGATTTATAACTAAAGAGGATTTTCTATATCACTATAGTTTCTCATTTTTATAACGTATATAAAAACGTGTATTATTATGTACATATATAAAATAAATATAGTTTGAACATCATTTATCTTCAACTAAATTCATGTAAAAATATATAAAATCTAAATAATATTCTTACCGTGATAATGACATTTTACTTCCGACAATATTCCCGTTTTTATCGTGGGTATAAATAAAAAAGAATGGGATGTTGATTACGGTAGATGCGAATATTGAAAAGCCCATTAGTTTTCTGGCAACTGACTTTCTGCAGAACTTTGGTTGGTAACACTTGACAGGTCTGAAATTTAAAACGCAAGTGTGATCATTTTAAAAGAATTCTTATTGACTGTAGGTTAAACAAATTTCAAATCTTTTGTAAAAAGGAAAAAAAATGGTAAGTAATGAGTGAAAAAGACGTTTAATCAAACATTAATTTCAGTGATTCACAGGTATACACAAATAATTTTCGATTGTCGTGAAAAAACGCACGTGCTCTATAGATATTTTTGAATCCATTAAGTATTTCTACTCATTGAAAGTTAAATTTCAATAAAACCATCGATCATATTAAATTTGTGAGTTTCGGGATACTGAGTATTAATCCATGGTTTTGTTAAAATTGAACACATTTTCGCAATTGATGAAGAAGATAGTTGATGAGTGGAAATACTCAACAGATTCGAGCTCAGCAGATGAAAATATTTGTAGAGCATGGTGAATTTTTTCACGTTAATAGAAAATAAAACTTTGTAGTGTAATTCAAAGAAAATGAACATCAGGCGAACCAATTTGATAGATTATGACTAAAGTTTATTCGAAAGGCAACATTTCGGGAGTATTCTGAACTCCCCTCTTCAGGGCTAAAAAGCGTTAAAAAAAACATTTATCATAAATCAGAAAACAGTTAGAATTTCACAAGAAAACGACGAAGATGAGAAAATTAGTATCATTACCAATATCCTATTAGAGCATCACCATAGTTCAAATTCATTATGTTATATTTTACAATTTCGTGGAATGGACCAAACTGCTGACATAATATTATTTTAAAATTTTACGGCGATAAAAAATAATAAAAAAGTTTAAAAGTAAAAATCAAAAGTCTGGAATATAATACAAAAAGAATTTACTGTGTCTTCCCGTGTGTCGCACATTTTCAATCCATGGCTCATTTGTTATACACTTAAATAAGTCGAACGACGGAACGACACCGAACAGCTTTGAAAAGTTTAGGAAAACATTTATGAATTTAAAAGAAACAATAAAGGGGGGAGGCTTGCGTTCGGAAGAAGAAAGAGACGGTTGATCATTACATAGGAGGTGGGGGAAGCGAGACTGGAGCCAAAGGATGTTTTTGTCACCGCTATGAAACTTGCTCGTGCCACCTATTATTAATAGAGTCTGTCTAAAGGGACATAAAAGCATACGCGACAGTAAGTAGCGTACGCGGAAAGCTCAGCGTAGCGTACGCTACAAATACTATTTCCGGAGGGAAACATTCTATCCTACTCAATGCTTATAGAATCTCTAGCAACATGAAAGGATCAAAGTGAGGAGCTCGAAATTATGTAATACATACAAATAATTATTGATCCCATAATGCATTTTGTTTCCTCCTATAGGAAGCTTTGTGATAGTAAAAAAACCACGGCCAATTCGTTGGCACATTGCTTCCTCAAACTCATTTATTGATTTCTTTTGTTAAATTTAAATGCCAAAAATAAATTTTTCACAACTACATTTACATGTGTGTGTAATAATTATTTTTTTAGAATTTTTTGAAGACTTTTTCAATTTTTCTATATTGATATATGTGGTTAGGATCTCGAAGGGTTCCAATTTTCGCCGCTCTATTCAGTTTTTCATGTATGTCGTAGCGCTACGTGTCGCGTTTAAAATGCAGAATCCCTTCAGACTAAAGTTTTATTACCGATTGCAAACTATATAAAAAAGACTGTCATTGTGATCGCGAGCTCGAAGCCCTTCGTTGCCAAGCAAAATTTTGCTGAGAAAAAATATAGAGATTTCAAGCCGCAGTCAGGGAGACGAGAGCTTTCTACTTATTCTTCATTCATTATTTGCAAATTGAGCTGTCAAAGGAGTAAGTCATTTAAGTATATCTAGTCTTTTTCAGATAAATAAAAGAACTTGTAATAATTTTAAGTTTAAAAGCTTTTTTGAATTGCCTTCTCTCGCGCAACGAAACAAGTTTGAACTTCACTCGCGTAAGGTAAAATACTCAATACTCGGACACTTTTGGAGCTCATTTTTTAAACGAACGATGATTTTAGAGCCAATAACGCAAATTATTTATACTTTGAACGTCTTGACATTAATTTAAGGTTAATTTGACTAATATATGCAAAGAAAAAGACTAAGATGTTTTTTTTTATTAAAAAATTAAGTTCGAAAAAAATGTAAACAAGACCGCAGTAGTCGGCGGTCCTATGTCGAGTTGGATGCAAGACTCTGACATCGGTTTGACGCAGTACTCGGACATAATATGTTATGTTTTTAAATGTGTCCGATTACTGCTTTATGCGAATTGAGTGGAATGTTAAGTCGGTCAACAATTTGCCTATACCTTCTTCTGAAACATAACCTCGATAAACTTTTAATTCATTTTGTGATGATTGTAAGGTCTGAATTAATTCAAGATCGATTTTACTACGTAACTATAAATATTATAATGAATACAAATGAGCCGTTTTTTTTATCAAATTTAATAAATAATAGTGATTTGTTACTGCCGTTCGAGTACTGGTACCAATTTTCTTTCTGTCCGGGTACTGGGTATTTTTCCTTATTGCTCGCGATCTCGTACGTATAATATGATAACGACTGATAATAACAAAGTTTTTTAAGTGTTTATTTTGCTCACACAACTATATAATCTATCCGAAAAATACGATTTACTTGAAAAACTGTATTAATAAATATTAATTAAAATTTTTTTCAGACAGAAGCAGTTTCCATACTGTTTTCGCTATGACCGAGGGTTCAAACATGGATTCACTAATGCATTCAGTTAAAATAGGAAGTTTGCAAGGTGTTCAATGTATTCTAAACAAAGGAGATATGAGATTTGATGAAGAATATCTGGATTATAGTATCTTAAAAACTTCTTTACTAAACAACCATATAGAAATTGCTAAATTACTAGTTAAGCATAATTTTAGAGTCAATAAAAGTTCATTATTTGAACGGGACCAAACACCTTTGCATTTGGCAGTTAAACGTGGTAGGAAAGACATAGTAGAACTTCTTTTGCAAAAAAAAGCATCTGTTACTGTTCAATGTTCGACAAATTTATTGACTCCAATTCAACTATCATTTCTTGAAAAATTCTATGAAATCACAGATATGATGCTTCCTCACGATGAAGGCAAAGCAATTTTTGATTCTGAAACAAATATTTCTCACCTTCATATTGCTGCTGCAAGAAATTGTGTAACTGCAATTAATAAATATTTAAGATTTCGAGCAAATATTAATCTTTGTCTACCAGACGATCACCCAGATTGGTCAAGATGCACACCATTGCACATTGCTGTACAATTTCAAAATAGAGAATCTGTTGAACTTCTTTTAAAGTGGGGTGCGGATATTACTGCTCAAGATAAAATAGAAAATACACCTTTACATCTAGCTGTAAAGTTACAGAATGATTCGTTAATTGATTTAATTCTATCGGAACACAAATACAGTTGTGACAATCCCAAAAATAAAGATGGCTTATCACATTTTCATATAGCGTGCACAAGAAATGATGCTGAAAATGTTTACGGCTTTTTACGATGTGGTGTGGATACCAATGCAAAAGTTAGTGAATCAGCTCATATCTATTCAGGATTTACAGCATTAGATGTTGCAGTAACAAACCAGTGCACAGACGTTATAGAAATATTACTAATGAACAGTATTTTTGGAGGCACTAATACAAAAGATTTTCTGTTACATGTACACAAAACAGAAAATCCTAAAATTATTAGCTTGTTTTCATTTGTAACTCCTGCCAGCGCCGGTACTTGTAACACAAATATATCGCTGCTTCACATAGCATGCATACAGAAGAAAGAAAGTGATATTAAAAGATTAATTGATTTGGGAGTATCGGTAAACGACCGATTACCGGAAGATGCGCCAAGGTTGCCAGGAGCAACGGCTTTACACATATTACTTCAAGTTTCATCTAAATCTTATTGTGAAAACCGTGAAATTAAAATTCTTGTAGAAAATGGCGCAGATATAGCAGCAGTGGATGCCAGAGGAAAAACTCCATTGCACATTGCTTTTGAAAAGGATGACCGCTCTGCGGTAAAACTTGTGTTAGCACAATATTCAAAAATGAATGTACATCTTATTGCAGATAAAGATGGTTTATCCCACTTTCACATCGCTTGCGCGGAGTCTGGAACAGATTTGGTCATCAAATTCTTGGATGCTGGAGCAGACATAAATTCAGTCGTAAGTAACGACTCGCTTAGATTCCCTGGTTACACACCATTGCACGTGTCAATTGCTTACAAAAACTCTACCACGGCCACTGAACTTTTGAATCGTGGTGCTGATATTACGATTAAAGATGGCCTCGGATTAACAGCGTTCGATCTTCTCCTCCAAACGTGGGACATGAATGGCCAGCATTCCTACAAGTCCTCTTACGAGTGTATCGAGTCGTTCTTAAAGGCAGCCAATAGAATGAATATGGATGCCTTCGACACTCATGGGTTCACCTTGCTGCATACTTCCTGTGTCACGGAAAATGAGGACTTGTTCAAAAACTGCGTCAATTGTCTAAAAGTCAACGCAGCCGTCGATTTTAAGTCCAAGCTGTACCCGGCTGGCTACACGGCTTTACATTTCGCAGTCCAATACGGCACGAATGAGATGGTTAAGACGTTACTTGATTACGGTGCCGATCCCTCGATACGCACACCTACAGGCTGCACTCCTTTGCATCTCAGATGCTATTCATTTCCCAAAATTATAAATGGAGTTTACTTAATGAACCACGTCAATACGCTTGACGCCAGGTTGATTCTCGACGAGAATCCCTTCAATTCCAACGGCTTCTCTCATTTCCACGTAGCTTGCGAGCTGAACGAACTTGATATCGTCAGGACTTTTCTCGATAGAGGCGTCGATGTCAATCTGAAAACCAAGAATTCAAAAGAAGAGGTCTCGATTCAGAATCCTCTGGGAGCCGGCGTGACTGGACTTCACATGGCGGTACGTAAAAACTACGAGGAGCTGACGGACCTACTGTTGGAAAGCGGCGCGGATGTGAACGCGCGCGATTCCTTCTTGAAAACACCTCTAGACTACGAGCTACATGGCGATGAGTGTAGTTGCTTTGGATCAATAATCAAGTTGAGTCAATATCGCTGCGGAAAGAGTGCGTCTATTGTTGTACTTGACGCCCTCCTGGAGCACGGAGCGGACATCCGTATCCCGACCAAGAGCTCAGCTGCTCTCTCCGGGTATTTCGATGAATGTTGCATGCCTCGACGTGATCTGATCCGAAAGCTTTTCACGCACACAGTGGCGATGATCATAGCTGACAGCCAAATTAGCTATCTAGACCGAATGCAAACCTGGTACTTACAGATGCAAGGCTGCTACGCGAATTGTTGGAAGCTAGTATCCGATTCAGTATATGCGCATGAACGAATGCCCTCTAGAAGGGAGTACCAGGCCGAGTGCAGTACCGAGCTCTACTTTATGAAGCCCTATCTGCGCGATGTACTACGCCAGGACATCGACAGTCTCGTCGCTGACAATAAGTTCTTTGATTCCGTCCGCACCGCGGGAGTGGGCAGCTTCACGAAGAAGTATCCAATCTACGGCTACCTGATCGAAGCGCAATATCGGCGGGGAATGAAGAGGAAAGTAGAGCTTCGGAAGAAGAGCATCTGGGCGCTTGTGTGATTTTCAAAATCCAAATTTCAAAATCTACACTCAGTGTTCCGAAAATCGATAGCCTGAAGATTATTGTAATTGATGTTTTTATTCTTTTTTGCACAGTTCCTTGTAATTTATATTTTCTTACTTGCATTTTTTTATTCAATAGGTATTGATAGCCTTAATACATTTAAATGATGTTATATACTGTATATAAAGAAATGTTTTACTTTTATGAACTCGCGTACTTTTGTGTAACAATTAAATTTTCTTTTTCTGTCAGAGGCTGAGATTGCTTCATACATAATGCTTATATTAATTATTTGATAATAATAAGTAACTACTTCCCTCATTTACTTATTTTATGAATTTTGCGTAATCTTTTTTAATTTTGGATAATTAATACCAGTTATAATTGCATAGAATATAGTGAATTATACTTGTTCACAATAAAAAACTATTTTTACTTTCATGGATTAATTATCAATAAAAAATATATGTTTACAAAGACCTAACTTTTTCTTTTTTGGATTATTACTAAATATTTTTTAATAATTTTCAAAAATTCTATATACCCCTTAATAAAAATAATTTGTAAACTGTAAGACACTGTTATAAATTTATTATTAAATTTCAATATTTTTATTTAGAAAATATATGTAAACATAGAGAAGAATACTAGCTTCATACTTTCAACATTTTTTTGATGATTTTAAGTAATTATAATTAATTTAAGTAACTATCAAATATTAGCGTCTTACATCGTGTTGCAACAAAAAAAATTAAAAACTTTTCAAAAATCATATTTAAATGCTTCATCAATACTTCATCAGTCATAAAATATGTCAACTTTTATACATATTTTTTCGCTCACTATAGATGAAATCTATATCTCTAGCCAAATTAATATTTTGATACACGAGAAGGAAAATTATAGGTATTATCGTCTACATTCAGTTGTTTTTTTACTTATCTAGTGCGAATATTTTTGAAGCTACAAAAAACTGAAATTATAGCCATTTTTATTGGGAAATTGCTTATTTGAAATATATCTCATCTCTTCGTAAAAAACCATTCAAAGCCATTCATCATTTCAAAGCCTGAGGAAATCCGTTCCCGGGAGTCCAGAATCACACCTTCTTGTTATTCATATTTAGGCAAGTACTTGAAAAATATGTAATATTATGGCTTTCTTCATTTTTTGTATCGTATTCGCTTAAAAATTGTAGTATCGTATATAAAACGATAGCACATATATAATAACAACGAAAATTAACAAATTAAATAAATAAATAACAGAACGTGAATACAAAAAAAAATCTCCTTAAAATAAGATAACGAAGGACATTTCGCGCAAAAAGCAAAACCAAATCAGTTAGCCAAAATAATTTTACGTACGAGTACTGACAAATAATGCTGTATATTATGCTTGTAAATTTTAATTATCACAATACAATTACTATTAATATTATTGATAAGCAGTACTAGGAATGATCCTGAATCAGTGAACTGATAATTCCAGTTTTATCATTGACTTTGAACATTTAAAAAAGTGTTTTTAACCCGTTCATGAATGATAATGCGTCAAACGCATGGAATTAGGGTGTGCTGCGCGTCTGCACTCTGCAACTTGGAGCCTTTGCTTTTTTTCGGATACGACCTATACCCGAAAACGCAATAAACTCGCGATTGCGAGTACTAGGGATAGACGATTCCCTCTAAAAAGAATCCATGCTGAAGAATCTATTGCTCGAGAATGGGAAATCGAGAAAGTATCGGATTCAATTTCCTGATATACCTAGGTAATAAATAAAATCAAATAAAAATTTTAATATTCTTTAAAAAACTTTGTAATAGTTACATTTTTTAGAACACAATTGTTTATAATCTATCCTTTTTAAAGATTCTAAATATTAGTTTTTTTTACATTATTAAAACACCTTTGCAGTTGTTTTCGTGCTAATCAGCTTTCTTTTTTTCCACAAATTGGAATGTGGGCGCTGAATTCGGTATGTAAAAAGAGATTTAATTTAAAATAATAGCAATTTATCAAAAATTGTTAATCACCTAGACCGAATTTGTCGTCGATTTGTGGCGCCACGAAACTAGTCGATTCTTGATGAAAAAAGAATCGACGAATCGAGTATCCAAAATAATCGACAAAATAATCGATTATCTGAAAAGAAAAATAGTTATTACTCAAAATAGGGTTCCCGTTGTTCTCATTCAATTTTTAATTTTAAGAAAAAAACTCTTTGATACAGTGTAGTTCTTTATTAAACTTAAAATGTGTCAGTTTTTTTCAGAAAGTTTAAAATTGAAAGAGAAAAACGAAAACTTAGAATTGAGTAATAATGTGGGTATCAGGTCACCTCAATAGTATTAATAGTTCTTTTATTATGATAATTAAAATTTACAAGCATAATAAACATTATTTAACAGTATACGCGTATACGTAAAAGTATATTCGCTAATAAGTTTGGGTTTTTCTTTCTCACGCAAAATATTATCAGTTTCTTTTTCGTCCAGGGATGGCGCAAACTAGCTTTTCTTTGCTTAGGAAGTCAAACTGTCTTTTCTTTCGCGGTGTAGCCGTTTATTGGCCCTTTTTTGCCTTAAGCGCTATTTTGGCTTTTCTCGCGCGAAACTTAGAGGTTGGCTTTTTTCGTACCGCGCGACGATCTATCTATGTATTTTATATCTAAGATTATTTAGTACAATTTCCTAGTTAAAATTAAGAAATGAAAAAATTATAATTCTAAGATATGATTATTAAGACGGACAAAATAATGAAAATTTAATAGTACATTACGCAACTAGTGTGGGAATTAGGTGAGTCATGCACGGGCGAAGTTCGCTTCGCTCGGGCGACAACGACCGTGTGAGATCACCTAATTTCCGCACGAGTTAGGTACGTACATTATTCTTTCACACAAGATGTGGGAAATTCGGTTTCCCCTCCCGCTTTTTAAAAAGCGTGTGGGAAATCGAACTTCTCGTACGGCATGTGGAAAAAATATATTTGTAGAAAAACATATATTTACCGTAGAGAAACACTGTAGAAGCTCTATGTTGATACCAAACGAGCACGTATTGTATTAATTTAACACTAGAATTTCGATACCTTTTTTATTATCGCTCTTCCGTAATAACAATTCAAATCGTTTGATTAATCTGATATCGAAGCGTTCTGATGATTTTATTTTATTAGTTTTTTCGCCATACCCTAGCGGAAAGTACCTTTTTCGCTTCTACCTCAAAAATGCGCATGTGGTATTTTCGGCCCGGTTATGGCGAAAAATAATATACGCACCACGGGACAAAAATTGACCAGCCCATATCTCGTATTTGCCACTTTACACGAGCTGTGGACTGTCCAAGTTTTTTCCTCCCTAAGTGTGTAATATAGGTACTATTATAAGGATATGTCGATTATGTTAATATTGTATAAAAAACAAAATCAGATAAGCGCTTCGCGTGGAAATTATCCTTAGTTAGTTACACTCCTCTGATAGCTATAACCTTATTAACCTTTCTTATTAAATATTTATTTTTATTAGCTTATGTTCTAAGGTTCTGAAAGCTGATACACATAGGCAAACTTATCGAACTCCCGATCCAATTTCAGATAGATATATTAATATAAATCGGAAAATAAAGACGAAATTTGAAAAACAGCAAGATTTATTTTGGACTAAACAAGATATTATTATTATGTGATGTTACGATTTTTTAAATTTCAACTTTATTTTTCAATAGATTTGTCTTAAATGTGATTAGATAATAAGTAATAAGTTTGTATACATTTGCTGATAGAATTCAAAAAACAGCTAATATAATAACTTTATAGTGACTTTTTCAAGAAACAGCTAATAACAAACACTTTAGGTTGATGTGCCAACGAAAAAAATGCTAAGTACTTTGAATTACAATATCTCGAAAACGGTGCCACTCTAGTCTGTCTGATTTTTCACTACAATGTTCTATAAATATATCTCCCTTCATAATATATTTCTTTTTTAATCAGATTCCTCAGAGATTCTTTCGTTAATAGATGAATCTATAATTCTATGACACTTTTTTCTACAACCTATAAGTATGAAAAGTCGAAACTTTAAGAATTTATATTTTAGTAACCGCACTGCTATAAGGAGGATGCCCCATAGGTAAATATCAATAAGGAATGTATACAACTAATAAGAGCATACAGGATCCATTCAATTTTAAGCACCTACATATAAATTTACTTGTGTATAAATGGGGGAATATTTGATAAGTTATTTTTTTACAATTTGTACTACTGAATGTCGGATGAAATCTCGATTTTTCTACTTACTAGGAGAGGATCAGGGGTCCGGATCTCAGATTCGGCTGAAACTGTGGGATATGTTTTTGGATATAGAAATATGAAGAAAGTTCTGGGCACTGTTAGCTTTATTATAAAGAATCTGTATAGATATATCTGAATAGGATGGGTAGCATTCGTAAGGGAATAGTAGACAGTTTTTTTAGAAACCAAATCGATCGAAAGATAGAAAAAAAGATTTTTCAATATTTTTAAATGTGAAAAGAACTATGTCAGTATGTGAAAGTATAATAATTATAAATTTTGGCATTCAGCATTTTTCGAAGACATCAATAAATAAATTTTGAGGAAGCTAAGTACCAATGAATTGAGAGTGGTTTTTTTTAATGATGTCAAGCGTTATTTTATATGAATTCTTTAAGAAACTATTAAAAATTTCGAACAATAATTTGTATCTCTCCCGTGTACAGCTAAAACAGAATTATTTATGGGTCCAGCAATTTTTTACGGGTCTAATATATGTTCGTTAGTCCGTTTTTTTGAGTTTTCTCTTGTTCAAATACGTATACGTATCTATAGATACACAACAATGGCAGTTGATCTTGTAATCAATTCCATTTATGTCTAGTCTGATAATATTATTAAATTTATTTTTAGCTTGGTTAATGGGAAGCATGTTGTGTAAATCTAAGTGCGGTTTATTTTCGGAGTTAAATATTTAATCTAAGACATCCAGGACCATTTTTTTGCATAGTTCAGCACGCTCTTTATTATTGTTCTGTAAGCATTGGTTATTTATGATTGCAAGTATTTTTGTGACATATTTGTTTATAATTTTTAGAGGATAGTTATTGCTAAGCAGATAATATTTCACTATACACTGATAGAAAGACATATTTTAGTCCAATGCGCCGACTTAACTGTTAACGAATATGTATTTGATTTCAGCCAAATGCACGTGCATTAACAGTTAAGGCATGGATCATTTTAACTGTTAAAGAATGTTCATTTAGGTCAAATACTTGAAAAAATTGACTTCCAAATGCATCGCGCATTTGCCTGAAATATTTCTTTCTATCAGTGTACAAAGATTTTCTAGGTGGTATTATGGCTGAGCGAAAATTATGGATTTAATCGACTAGGTTGTCGACTGAAAAATCTCAGGTGAGATCTCAGGTGATTTCTCAGGTAAGATCTCATGTAAAATCTCACCTGAGATTCTGCTTCAAATGCTTCGCAGACAACTTACGTAAATTAAAAATCAGCTTCTTCAGTATTGGAAATTGCTTCTTAAGATGAGCTCAAAAATACACGTTTAAAAGCATTTTACACAATTTTTTTAGAGGTCCCACCTGATATTTCACCTGAGAAATCACTTGAGATCTCACCTAAGAAATCACTTGAGATCTCACCTGACATTTCACCTGAGAAATCACCTGAGATTTCATGTACCAATTTTTAAAAATCGTAAAATTATGTATTTTTGTGTTCACCGGGGGGGGGGGGGGGGATATTTTTTAAAAGCGGTAAAAGTATGTATTTTGGGGTTCCCGGGGGGGGGGGGGGTATAACCAAAACTAGCCACTTTTCTAATTTATGAAAAATGTTAAATATATTAAATAATGTTTTCGAATAAACTTTAGTCATCTATCAAATTGGTTCGTCTGGCGTTCATTTTCTTACCCTCTAAATAAAAGTTTGTAGTCCTACGTCATCTTCAAAACCTTTGACTCTGAATACATGTCGAATATAAATACCCTATCACGATGACCAGTCGATCGACGGCCACAGCGACAGCCGCGAGTACAGCGATGTTGGAGGAGATAGTGGCCAAGGGTATGTGAACGAACACGTCGAATTCCACCCAACCGGATTTCTTCCAGAACATACCGCGCGCCAAGCTGGAGAACAGGAGCAGGATACACGTGAACAGGTCGGCAGCGGCGAGCACTAAAAATTGCATTTCAATTGGTACAGAGGGCCGTTACACTATTTTATAGAATGCCGAAATGCACTTACTTACCCGTCAAATAAGTGTAAGTCGATTCCTTCAATGACTTTTGTTTCAGAACTAGAAGAATCACCGAGTTCCCTATTATCCCAAAGGTGCATATCAATGGAATGACTATGCTGTATGTCACTACACCCCAAGCCAGCGGTTCGCGCGCCCATACGTTGTTGTCGCTAAAGTCTTGAAATGCGTAAGTCTCGTCGCTGATGTTATTTACAGAAACATCCAAATCTCTACAAAATATTTATACCTTTATAATAATAAGCAATATACAGTCGATCAATAAACTGTCAGTGCAGAACTAATCGTTTCGATGGAATTAAAATCAACATTATTGTATAAAAAATAAAAGAAAAACTATAAACAAAAAAAAAAAATAATTTTTCTTACCCATCCGGAGCAAACGTCGACATTTTACTGAACCACTGTACATGTATATCTGCGTAATTCACAACATGACTGCTTCTCATTCAGCGCAATTCACACATCCAACACTACACATCTGAATCAAAAGAACAGCAAGCGAGCGGGCGAGCGATTCCGACATATCGAAAGATTAGAAGGCATATGGCGGGAAACATACGCGGGGGTGTAGGCGGGCGCGACTTTTTTTCCCGCGGCGGTCGCGTTATTGTCCGAGGGATAGAGGAGTAGAGGGAGAGAGAGAAAGATAGATAGGTGACTGATAATCGCAAGTGTAAATAGAGAGTATGTCCAATCGATTGTCGAAGCTCGGGATGAATGTCCGGTTCCATTGTCCTCAATAGGCGCCGTAATAAGTTTTCAGCTGTGATGTCGATTTTGGCTGTTTAAAAAGCCGCTGTCTGATTCGTGAGGTCGCGACGCGACTTTACAAGTTAATGATCATCGGGTTACAGACCTGATGGAACAATGATGTATTAGTATAAAGACATTTTTTATTTTTCTATCTTTAATCGTATAAAAACGTTATCGATGTTACATATATAAAATGCATTGGAGTATCCAGAATCACTCATCGCTAAGAACAGCAATGAACATGAAAACTAAATATACATAAAAACAATCTATAAAAATATTTTATACTCGTAATCATCATTTTCCAAATTTTACAGCGAATAGTTCTTGTTTCCGAAGGACATTCTATCAGAGTTTCGAGACATCATTGTATACAAAAGAATATATTGTTTGCAATTTTTTATCTGCCAGTACACGTATCACATACACACACAGAGCGAGTTGAAGCTCAGTTCTTCGTAGGCAAAGTGTCGGGCATCTGGATCTCGTACACCGGGTTGGCGTCCTCTGTGATCCACACGCTCCCATTCTGCGCGCACCTTATCACGTAAACCAAAGCGTGCGCAACGCTCTCAGCTCTGGAAAGGTAAGATTCATTATAGTTCATGATTTTCTTTCACGTATATTAGTTACGTTTTTTTTTATGCATAAGTTAAATAAACCTACATTAAAATGAAAATGAAGTATTTTATAATAAAAATTAGACAAATGTTTTGCAATTGACAATAACATTAAAAATCAATAAAACCCAAGCTAGTTTGATGTACAATTTCACTATTACCTCTGAGGATGAATCTCCTTCATAGCTTCTATCAACTCCTCCGGCCTGGGAACGTAGTCCTTGTTTTTCAGATTTTCCAGTACGGGCGATTCAGTTAATCCTGGACATAGCACGGTAATCCTCACTCCCGTCCTTTGATAATGGTAGGGTTGCTAACAGGGAGAGCAAAAGTATAATTATATGTAACTCGTAAAATATTGGGGTAAAATGAGCTATAATAATAAAGTTTTTTCTATACTAAATCAAGTTGTAGCTAGTTTTGCGCCTTTTTTAAATACGCATCCCGTTAAAGTTCTAATACAATTATCTTGGTGTTGAATTATTTTAAATGATAATTTAACATAGAAATTTTTAACTAGCAATTGGCTTTCATGATTTTAATAACCGTTATCAATCACAAACAAACATAGCATAATAAAATAATCTACAATATAAAAAATCTGCGATAACCATAACATTGAACATCTAGAAAAGTATCCCACCTATATACATTATACAGCTCGCACCCTATAACCCAAACTTCCGCTCCACATCCCCCAAATTCACACCACTGTATACGATTATTGCACAACATATTTTCGGTAAACACAAGACGCGAGGCACAGCTGCCATAATGACGAAACGCCGAGGGAGTCGAGGAGACGGCGATAAGAGCAAGTAGCACCCACCGAGAACGAGCGACTGAAGGCGATAACGGCGTGGTTGGTGGCCGAGTAGATGGGAAGCTGAGGGAAGGCCTCGAGGCCGAGGACCGAGGCTACGTTCACGATGACACCGCCCCGGCCGCCGCTGTCCTTGCCCATCAGCTGCACGCCCATCATGCTGGCGCGGAACACCGCAGTCTGCAAAAATAGTAGGATATAGATATCGTATATTTATTACATCTTTGGGTATACAGCCTATATATGGAAAATGATTTTCTTTTGAATTTCTTATGAAAAAATAAAAACAAATAATAGACCTCGCGCTAATTAACTTTGATCGTGAAAGTATGATTATTTGTATGTTGTTGATGATGGTCGTTTCTCGGAACGAAATAAGTATATTAACTAAAAAACTAATCAGCTTTGACTTACGACATTGGTGTCGATCGTTTTGTGAAAGTTCACTTCGTCTATCATCGCCGCGTTGTTGACGATAATATCTAATCCGCCGAG
>JAPYZP010000442.1:0-32396 GCA_030522985.1 Torymus sinensis | reverse complement strand
CTCTCTCTCTCTCTTGCTCTCGCTCGCTCTTTCTCTCGCTCTCCGCGCGCACATATAAATCTGGAGGGACGAATATAGCTCGCGCGAGCGGCGGGGCAGGAACACCTGGTGGAAAATCGATCGCGCACCCTCCGCTCTGCGGCAACGGTTCTCGATTTCCCGGACCGCGTAGCGCGCGCCTGGAGGGAGGGGGGGATAAAGCGGGAGAGAGAGAGAGAGAGAGAGAGAGAGACGGAGCAAGCCCACTCCCGCGGAGCCTGTGTGTCTCGAGATCGGTCGATACAGAGAGCGAGAGAGAAAGAGCGAGAACGACGCGCGCGCGCGCGCGAACGAGCGAGATGTATGTATGTGGGGATGGCCGTGTGCGCGCCGACGCCGTCGCCGCCGCCGCCGCCGCTGGCGAAAATTTCAGTAGCCGAGCGCGCGCACCGCGACGGGTTGTGCCCACTTGTGTGCCTCATATAAAGGACGTTGTTTTTCTTTCATCTGTACCGATGGCCAATTAACGGATAAGTAGGTACGCCCAGCCAGCTCATGGTGGACAGTGAGGATGTTCTTTTTTATCGCTCTTAGCGAGCTGGAAAATTCGGAGTGCGTGCGCGTATAATTTCGGACGACGCCACGAGGTTGTAGTTGTGTGTGCCCGTGTGTCTGCGAGAGCGATAGAGTGGCTCATCTGTCCGTATTTCTCGCGTGCCGGCTAAACGGAGCAGTACATACGCACTTACACACCCGTACACGTACGCGCGAATGCGCCGGCACGACGACCAACGACGACGAGAGAGAGAGAGACAGAAGCGCGTAGGCGTATGTTTACGTGTGTGCATGCGCGAGCGCGCCAGCGAGAGAGAGAGAGAGAGAGCGCTTATTTTGCCGATAACGATTATTCGACGGCAGCTCCGTCTTCTTTCTCGCTCCCTCTTTCGCGCGCGCAGGCCTCGGGCGAACGCGCGCGCGTGTGCGACGCAGACGCACTTTTTTCGAGGGGGGAACGGTAGAAGGCAAAGCCATCATCGCCGCGTGTGCCCGCACGATATGGCGATTTCTGCGGAGCAGCCTCGTCGCGCGGAGAGGAGCTTGATACCTCTGCCTTATTATACGAGAGTGCGATGCTGCGCAGCTTTGCGCGAAAAATAAGGAGTGTCGCTTTTAACGATTAGGGGAGAGGGCAGGGTGTTGCTTTGCCGTGGATTTATGTGATGTGTATAGAGTCAACACGCGGCCGTTACTTGTAACTTAATTAACGTGCTTCCAGCGAGGGTCGATCAGAAGTGTAATACAGTTTATAAAAACAGAACGAGTTGCTGCGTATACTTCGTGGGATGTTTAATTTGACGCTTGGATAACAAATGATTGCACCGGTGTGTAGATAACGATCGTGCCAAGTGTATTTTTTGTGAAAGCAACTGTCACAGCAGATATCCTTACACCATACGTTTAAAGTCCCCACGACCTTTCCACGTGGAATTTCCCCTTTTTATACGACCGTGATGTACCTATTATACGACCAGCAAGTATGTTATTTTCATGTAATACTTTTGTTTGTTTTGCTAAGGAAAAATCACGTGCCTAGGTGACACTGGCTTGTATTGCCCAATTGGGATTCTCGCGGATTCACGTGAAAACTCTGTCCATAATGTAGTCATTCTACACAACAACGAAGTACAATATACAGAAAAGAGAGAGAGAGAGACCCTTAATAACATGTTCGAGCGTGGTTATATCAATATTCACGCAACCACATTATCACCAGTGCATTCGTTTGATTTCTCCCACGTCCAAAACAAGAGATTAGTCAATCTCTCGAGACCGTTAAAAAAACACCCAGCGTGACTTTACACTGCCAGAAATATACATTTAAAATATATACTTAAAAACGACTCCGAAATCGCGTCCACACTTCATCGAGGATTCCCGCGCTCTCGAGCGGGCGAGAAAAACCGAGCGCGCGCGCGCGCGCCTGCCTTTTGCCCGACGTTATTTCTGGATATCGGCTCGACAGTGTATTTCACACAAGCTGACGCGTGTACCTACCGCGGCAGCCTCTTCGATTTTAATTTTCAGGATTCTCACGCGCGATCGTTAGTTCGCGGCTCTCTTCTTGGCCGAGCCACTCGCCCGTTCCCCGAAACTCCGATTTGGCAAATCGAGAGAGTCTTCTGCGCGCGCGCGCACCGCGTGTGTCCGTATTTTTGGAAGTGCAAAAGAAAATAGCGCCTCCGATGTATATGTACTCCAGACGCTGTTTTGTACGTGCCTTTGAAAACAAAAGAATGATTGTTTGGATTTTGTCTTTGACCGCGGGCGGAACGATAACGTTCATTGGTTGAGGATGGAGAGTGAGATGTTAATTAATGGCCCGCGTACGTCACTGAAGCTTTTCAAAGAGGGACATTATTTTATCTTCATCGCGGTTACATAAATCTTCTAGGTCCACAGTAGCTGGAGGGTAATAATCGGGATTTTAAGGACCGTATCTTGGATCAAGTTCAACAAAACTCGTTTTTATTTTTATTTTATATATACAGCGCTTCCGATTTAAAGAACAGCCTATCAGAAATAGCAAGTGATTCACTCGATGCCTTTAGCCTTTCTGAATCCCACGCAAACTGCAATATATATAAAGGAATAATAATAATAAAAAAATGAATGAAAAAAATCGAGTTCTTCTCCATTTTAATCGATAAATCGATATTCAATTACATTGAGATGCTAATTTAAAATAAAACCAGACCGATCGGATTCACGTCTTAATCACTGAAACTTATTCTTCTGTCCTCGCCGATAATAAAGGCACATGCCACGCGCAGCGTTATCTACCTGAAAATCATCAAGACTGATAAATCAACAGCCGATTCGCGCATTTATAAAAAGCCCAACTAACCAGCCGACGTACCGCGGGGACACATTTGCATCGCGCCGTCGCACGTGTGCGCCTGAATTCCGGCTCGGAGCAGCCTGGGAAATTATCGCGGCGGCGACGACGCCATCGCCGCTGCCGCGTTCTCGTTGCTTTTTATAGACCGCGACGCGGCCGCGGATACAGATATATAGCTAGTGTGTACGCACTGGCGAGCGCGACCGGCAACGTCGCGACGATGAGCTTTCGGAAAAGATCGGCGGAAGCCGATAAGCCACGCCGTGCCGCGCGCGCGCGCGAGCGACGATTTCGGTTGGCGGCGATCGCGCAGCTCGCTGTTGGTTGTGTCGCCGGAGCGCCTCGACTCGCGACTCGCGGCTTTGTCAGTCGATTGCGCGCTGCCGACGCAGGTCTGAGGCGTGGATGTGCTTTTGCTATTTTTAGCATATAGGTGCCTGGAGAAGTGATAATGGACGCCGATTTTTCGCTCCTCGTGCGCCTTGTTCGTTCGAATGTTCAAGTCGTGATATTTTCGCTTCAGTTTCTTTCATCGGTTGAAAGTTCAATTTAATGCTTGTAGACTATATATTTTTATTTATATAATATAATAATGAACAAAATCTTTTGGCTCGAGACGCAAGACGAAATCGGTCTGCAAGACGTTATCATTTCTCTGCCGCATTCTTAAGTATAAGGAAAAAGTTTTCCTCTTGTTAGTAATACAGCGAATCTTTGTTACTTCTAGGTAACTTCTACTTCTTATTGACTTGAGAGTACAATATACCAAGTCGATGATTTCAGATTGAAACATGAACAAAAGTTTCGAAAGACAAAGGTAAAAACCAAATATTATCATGTCAACTCCATTTTTTTTTACAGTAAAATAATTTTTTTTAAACGATACACCAAGAAAAAAAAAATTGATAAAAATTACAAACCTAGTTCTTTAACAATTATGGTACTATCTCAAACCGCTATCACCAATTGTTGCTAGCAAAATTTCCTGTATAGTATAGTAATTTTTATAAAACTATTTCTAATTTTTACTAAATTATTTTGTCATTGTAATAATATTAGCTGTTTCACTACAACTTCTAATCCTATGAAAACAAATATCGATCACCTTGTACCTTCGATCTTTATATTTATTATTCAAGCTACTATATTAAATATTTAACATAATGTCAGAACAAATTACAGACTTTTACCTCGATTCTATCGTTACATAAATTTGTTTTCAAGATTTCAGAAATATTGCGATAATATTATTAATTTTTCATCATAACTTAAACAATACTGAATGCCAAAAGCAGTTACTGAAAAACTAAAAAAAAAAAGATAAAACGGAAACGTAAGACCATAAGAATCATTCTATATAGACTCTTTTATCCTAATAAAAATACATGCAATTATATGAGGAACTTTAGATGAAAATTCTAAAAATTGAAATAGAAATTATAAATGTCCCATTATATTTTGAAAAAAATTTTCTCTGTTGACATAAGAAAATTGATGAGTACTCGGTGACCGAACTATATCTACCGTTCCCCAACCTTAAAACAAAAAACTTTCATTGTACTTATAAACACATGCGCACCCACTCAGGATGTCGCTCAAAAGCAGCAGCCGCAGCAGCCTCGTGTCCTCGGACTCGAAACGCGCCGCCAAGACAGCCTCGTGCATGCGCAACGGCAAGTCCGCCTTCAGCCCCAGCAGTAGCAACACCACCACCACCGCCACCTCCACCCCCACCCCCACCAGCCCCGCTACCACCAAATCGGAACCTGAAGAAGAGAAGAAAATCTCAACTGCCAGCCTAAAGCAAGAACCTGAAGACATCGACGATTGCGACGACTTCTTTGAGGAGAACAGTCTGATCGAGCAAGGCAGTACTACTACTACGACGACGACATCGGGTGGCGGAAGTTCCAGGAGCAGCTCGTATCCTATTCTAACGCGAGTTCGCTCTCACTCGCGCAGCTTGCGGGCTATGGCCAACCCCAGCGCGGTCTGGGCGCACTTCGACCTGTGCTCCAACGACCCGCTGAGGGCACAGTGCAGATTGTGCGGGGCTGTAGTCGTTAGAGGAGGCGCGAATCCGAGGCAGTGCGGAACGACCAATCTGCACCGGCATCTGAGGGTACACCACGGGGGTAGACTCGTTGGGAGAAGATATCATGGTAATTTTAGCAAATACAAAGTTTCTTAGGTTCAAAGTAGAAATACTGCTCAAATTAAAGACTCCCCACCAATGCAAACATGATAGAATAACAAATTTATAAATGGCTTTTGTAGATTTCATGTAAATCTAATTTTACCTATAACTTTGTTGAAACAAAGAGTAGGTTTATCATGCGGTGTTTGCTGGATAGTTTAAAGCTGCTAGAGCTTTCGTAATAATATACCAATAACTTCCATGTCATCTGCAACAATCAAATTTTCGAACTTGCAATTATTAAACGTCTTTACCAATGATTATATAAATCAAACAATCATATGTGACATAATTCTAAGTCTCAATTTAAATTTAAGATCTTCTAAAAAATGAATATAAAAGGACTTCATTTCACTTGCATGTATACAAGATACAATTCGAAAAATCAAATTGATAAATGATACGTTAATTTGCATAACCCTCGAAATTACAGTGATGAGCGACTTCGCTAAACGGGATCAGGAACAAACGCATTCAGCTAAAGCTCTACGACTGGCAACGCAAACTCTTGTGCGCCAAATGCGTCAGATCGCGCCAGCGCCTCTGTCGACTCAAAACTCGCAGCAACAGCGGCAACAGCAGCAACAACAGCAGCAGCAGCCAGCGCAACCTCAGTCGCAGTCGCAGTCGCAACAACAGCAACCGCAGCCGCAGCCGCAGCCAATAAGAACCACAAAGACTCTTGTACTGAAGACGATACCGCTGAAGATGAAGCATATTTCGCCAACGACGATCAAGATGCCCGTGCGCCAGAGCGTGCCAGGTGCTCAGCAAACACTACCTCAAATATTGCCACAGCAGCCCACAGAGGTAGGCATACTCTTCTCGAAAATTATTATATTTTCAATATTTTTCAAATGTGTTACAATGATATAAATAGTTCTTGATAGAAAGAGACAAATATTTAAACTTTTTGATTAAGGGGTTACATCTATATCCACAACACCCAAAAAACTTTCCTTTCTAGGGAGTACGATTTCAAGTACAGAATGTCCCAGATCGCATGTAAATTGACAATCATGCGGTCTGAGGCATTCTTTATTTTCTCCCGTGGTGCGTGTACTTACTATTTTGTTGCCTGAATTTTGTAGTCAAAATTACTATTTTTTCTTTTAGTAAACGTAGGACAGACTCATATTCTCATGAAAATTACTACAATTTATAATAAAAAAAAAATTGCTATAATTTTGTTAATTTTTATGAGAATGAGTCTGTCCTACGTTTACTAAAAAAAAAAATAGTAATTTTTCTCCCTGAAGGCAAAAAAAAAATTATTTTTCTCAGGCTACGGTGGGAGGAAGAGAACATAGTCTCCCGTTATGACGACTCGATATACCCGATCTCGCATCCACTTTTCATGCAACAAAAAGACCTATTCCTGCACTTATTAAAAAAGTACTATGTAACAACGGGGCCATTGTGTAACACATTTTTTTTGTGTGTAGTTTTATATATATAAAACTACACACAGGAAAAATTTCATTTAATGTTTAACTCAATGGCGGCTTAGTAACATGTACAAGAGGGGCATGTAGTTCTGGAGGTGCTTTGCGGTTGGCAGCAGAACTAATAGAATTCTCCACCTAGAACAAAATCGATTTTTTGCATTCTTTTGCTAGTGAAGTACACACAACTATTGAAAAGTATTGGTTTTTCAAAAAATGATGAGCGTTTGAAAAAAAACTGACCTCTTTTTTTTATCCATCATAAGAAAATTTATGAATTGCAATAATCGTGTGCACTTCACTAGAAAATCATATTTAAATGATGCAGTAAAAATGTCAAGTAAATAGTACAAGAATTTAAATCTAAATATCGATGGAATATGTTTTTAGGATCACAATAAATTATTTTGAATTAAAAAAAAAATCGGTTTTTCACCATACCCAAGCTGAATGTACCTTCATTCCCAACTCAAAAACGCGAATGTGGTATTTTCGGCTCGGGTATGGTGAAAAATAGTATATACGCATTACGGGAAGAAAATTGGTCAGCCTTGCTTTCGGCTCGGGTGGTAATTTACACGAGCAGCGGACTGGCCCAATCTTTACCACCCTAGTTGCGTAATATACTATTTTCAAAAATGTCAGATGGATGTAACCTCTTAAGAACAAGCTTTTATGGAAATATTCGATTTATATATTTTATTTATTTATTTATTTATTTATTTATTTATTTGCAATCACCGGGCTTAAGCCCTTTTAATACAAAAGCATAAGAATAACCGCTGTAAACGAGTAGGAAATAGAAAATAACTATAATAATTCATTTCAAATCATTCTAAATATGTCAAATATTCAAAGATATGAGAGAATTTAAACTCATAACTGCATATGTGAACGAGCACATTTTTAGCATTGCTTTAATTATTCAAGTTAACTTATTAGTCATTGAACTTTTGTGAATCTACTTTATTTGATTAATTTAATTGAGCACGGAATGCGATATTTAAAACAAAATCCTTGTCCTAAAAAGAAATTGATGAGAATAATTAATGTTCCAATTTCAACATTTGATTTTTATTTAGAAGATTGTAAAGAAACGCCATTAGCTTGAATCAATTAATTAATTACATTAAAATATATTAGTTTGTATAAACCTGGATGCGGTCAATAATACTTACGTCCTTATTTTCTGCCACAGGTCTGCCTAAGATGGAATAGTTACCACAGTAATATGCAGCACAGCTTTCCGTCTCTCCTGGACACCGAACAGTTTGTTGACGTGACGCTCGCCTGTGAGGGTCGCTCCCTCAAGTGCCACAAGATGATCCTCTCGTCATGTAGCAATTATCTGGCTCAGTTGTTGCGCGAGAATCCCTGCCAGCATCCTATCATTCTCATGAAAGACCTCAAGTTCTGGGAAGTTGAAGCACTAGTCAAGTTCATGTACCGCGGGGAGGTAAACGTTACACAGGATAAGCTTCCTCAGCTCCTGATTGCTGCCGAGGCTCTGCAAGTCAAAGGCTTGGCCGGTCCAAGTAATTCAAACGTAAGTCATAACACATTATAATTCAAGCGCATAAAAAAAGTGTTACCTATTCCGCCAGGAAATGCCTATGCGCGCGTATCGTGTACTATTTTTTTATGCAAAAATTCGTTATGCCACTATATACCTTTATGTCGACTAATTTTCATACAGATATTTAATATTACATTATATCGACGACTCCTAGCAAAGGAACACTATTCAGGTTCCGATGAATACTTCCCCGTTTCAGCGTTTATTGCGAATACTAGTACGTTTCGCCAAGTTGCGACGAAAGCCAGCACGATTTGGAAGATTACGAGAAACGTAGTATTACATTATGAAAAATAACTATTGATTTGCCTTTGACATTTTGCGTGGTTAATTTTCGTCGCAAACTTGCGAATCACGCTAGTTTTTGACGTGATTAAGCGTATCGTGCTTGAGTTTGGCGCAAACTTCGTGAATAATGGTAGTTTTCGTTGAAGTTTTGCGCAATACCCCAGCCTTCGTGAGAAAGCAACGAAATGTGCTAGTTTTTGTAACGGCCGTCGACATAAGAATCAATGATAAAGGAAAGTGGTTAGGAGATGGGAGGGGGTCCAGAGTTCCTTACCCTTAAGAAAATAGTTAATAAATCTTAAAAATATATTGCTAACAAATTTTTTTGTTTAATGCGCATGCAGGATTTTCGATTGCACTTAAATAATAATTCAAAAATAATAGAACTGGATAATGACTAATCAAAATAAGGAAGTGATAACGAGCGTGTCCAGAAAAAAATTGTTTACATTCTGCGCTCAGGCAGAAATGAGTGGAGTGTTTACTAGAATAGGAATACCGAGAATTTCGTTGCATTTATTATGCGGAAAAGTACGGTATTGTGGGCTCACTAAGCAGACGTGGAAAATCGAATTTTCGCGTTCATACATACATTGTCAATATGTATAATTCTTGAAAATTCTAAGTGTGTAAAAAATTAAATTTTCTTGGTTCTTGAAAAAAATTTGAATCGTAAAACAATTTTCAACGTATTTGTGTCTTAAATACATAAAAGCTATCTAAATTGTTATTGGTTCTTACTACTTTTTCAATTAATTTTAATATTATAAAAACTTTGAAATTTCAGAGCCCAAAGCCACCACTTCTAATTCCTCAGCCCAAAGCCACAGTTCCTCACCAGGTGATCAATCGCCACGTGCCCAGTGAAACCAAAGACAAGCCCTCCACTTCATCCTCTTCCACCAGTACGACTACGGCGAACGCGAGCTCGACATTGCACCTCACGAGCCCTAAACGTGTTCTGAAGCGCCGTTTGGTGCCATTAGAAGTGCCGGAGGCTCGACCCTTTACGAAGATTCGTCTGCAGCGTCCCGTAACGCCACCGCAACAAGTTCAGCAGCAACAATCAACCGCTAACGCTACGCGTCAGAGGGATACGTCGTCACCGACTGTGAAGCTTGAGCCGCTGGATATACCTCTGAGTCCAGGTGACGCGCTTTATCATCATATCACCGAGGCAAATCGCGAGGACGATGACGACGACGACAGCTGCTCGACTCCGCCGAATTTTGATCGTATCATTGCGATGCACGAAGAGGACGACCCTGGCGGAGATGACATTGATCTCGCTGACGCCGGCTCCGACATAGGTACGAAGATTACTTTTAATTTAATCAACGTATTACTCATTGTTTCCAGTATTTACAATTGCAACAAATTTTACTAAAACTAAAATAATTTAAATGTACTAATATTTGAGTCGTATTTACTTTAGGCCTTAGAAAATCTTGTGAAAAATTGTATATATATAGAAAGAACAGATTTTATGTTAAAAGTTTTATAAGCTTGAGATATAGAGAGAAACGCGAAGTAGTTTCCATATGACTCATGAAACTGCTCGTGCTCAAAAAATTCTCGTTCGCCCACATTTACGTTTATACATATTTTTTTTTCTGAATCATGAATTCGTCCTTAAAAATACCTAAGTTGAAATTTCAGTCTCTGCAAATACACATATGAAATTTGTTTAAAAATTAAAATATATTAAAATTACACTATATAAATAGACATTAAGTTGATTTGTTTGTAACTTTCAAATTAATATCACTTCCTAACTTTTTACATAACACTTCTTTAATTATTTTACCTTATATATTAATTTTTTTAAAGTATAAATATCTGGATTTTTAATGTTGTTAATGCTATAGAAATTACAATCATGTATAAAGTATACATAATACTGATATCAATACGTCACGACCACTTTAAGTTACAAAATGAACTTATTGAATGTCTTATGATAAGTATTATAAAAGACTAAAGGTGATTTTTTGACTTGTAAAATTAAAAAACTATTACTTTAAATTTATTTATTTTTAAGAAGTAGACAATAACAAAAGTTTGTTCAAGTATTAGTTATAATAATATAATAAAAAATATATTATTTCAGATAACGATGATTCGACAAACTACGCTGAAGAGCAGATGGAGTTTGTCCCGACCGACTTTCTCGATCAAGAGCAGGACATCGTCGAAGATCCCGAAGACCAGACCAATTGTAGCAGTGTGCAGTACACGGACGAAGATTCTAAGCACAACAATGAAGACGAAGAAGAGGAAGAAGAGGAGGAAGAGGAAGAGGACGACGGCATTAAGAGCGAAGAGGAGGCCGAGTCGCCGAGGCCCGATCGCACAAAAAAGGACAAGACATAATAAGCGACTAGTTCGCTCTTGTGATCGTTGGCATTCTAAATTATATGTGTATAAAAACAAATATATATATATATATATATATATATTTTCTTTTCTGGAAGATGTGAGACGAGTTACTCAGGAAAAGTATTAAGAGACGTTTCGGTTTTTACGTACGATTGCTTTTAATATCTTTATAACTTGCGTAATACAGGTTGTTTTTGTTTTCCTTACCTCAGTTTTGTATGTAAAAATCGATACCTTTGCATTTGATATTACATAATGACATAAAGTGATTAAAATTTATTTAGTTAAAACTTGAATTTCTTTTAGTTTTGTACATGAAGTTTGATTGCTTTGGTCATTTTGCATTGGAATTTTGCGCGATTACTATATTGTTTATTTACATTAAAATCGGTTATTTCTGCGCACTGTATTTTAACATTTTTAAGTTTTCAAGTTTTTTTTATTTTCCATAAAGCTTACACTCGTTTTTTTACTTAGGTTTGTTCGTCAAACATTTGATATTGTGATTTTTCTTCTTATATTAAATATAAGTGTACATAGAATTGACAAGTATAGTATATACACTAATTTATTTGTAAGTAAGTCGGTATTCGACTAAGATGAGAAAAGTCGTACTTTTACTTTGAGATCTTTGTGTCGGCTAAAATTTGGCCAGTTATTTAAAGAAATTATGTCAACCTTAACGTTGTTTATACATATAGAGATGCATTAAATAATTTGTGAATTATTTAGCTGTTAAAATTGTGTACTAGTGTTGTATAATATGATATTATAAAAATGCCAAATTTCAAATTTTACATAAATTTCCAATAACTAGTATAACGACATTTTACCAGAGTTGGATATTCTGTTAAGTTTATTTAACACAAAGTTTTCTCAAAAATATATTTCTCCTTTGATCATCTTGTGCATGTCTACTTTAATAGCTTTAATCAAGTATCAATCTCGATAGATTCATCATTAGTTGAACTATTTTAACTTGTTTCGAAGAATCAAATTTTTTTTACACTCGTTTTATACTTTTAGCGATATTAAATTATTCCAATTCAATTGCCAGTTCGGTATTGTACTCGTGTGCCATTTGTAGTGAAGTTTGCTTTAAGATTCAAATACATGCATTTAATGAATAAGTTACTGGATAGTTTTAAAGAGGAGTAATGTCTATTTAAAATACGATTCGCTGTAGAGCTGTATATTGCAGTGTTACATTTTATACTCTATACAAAAAAACTCGACTATCAGTATACATACAGTTCGTGTGTATCGTTGAAAGAGCATCTATATGAGAGGAACCTTCTCCGACGTTACAAAGCATAGTAACTAAATCTATCTTCAAATCATTATAATGATCAGAGGTGATTTAAGAGTCATTTCACAGAATTAAAGTTGCGCATGTATGATAGGTAAGTCGATTATGTATACTGAATGATAGTTCACAACTTGTAAGATTGTCAACAGTTAAGAATATCATCCTGTATGAAGTGATGTCTTATAAATAAAGAACTAGAATAATACTTGCGTTGTTCATTTTATTGCTAATCAATTGTACATTTTTCCAGAATTTTTTTTAAGATTCTTATACCTACTGTAGTCCACTTACATTAGTTGGAACGCTTCCTCATTAAGATATAAGTACAAGACGTAGATTCAGCACAACGTTTAAAATGTTTATTGATACGAAAATAAGAAAGAAGCGATAATAGTATAACTTGGAAGTTACCTTTGAAGTTAATATTAAAAAAAATACTTCACTATAAAACATAATTATTTTAGTACAAAAGTGGTTACTGTAAGTGTTTGCACACTTAATTAAAAAATAAATAAAAATAGAAGAATGAACATTTACTAAAACTGTTATAATTAAAAAATATTAATTCCTTTTATAGTCATAAGTAATAACTTAGTGTTGAATATCAAAAATACATCGAAAAATACGCGAATTCAAAGTGCATTTTGTTTCTAATGCATTCTTTGAGCTAGAGTTCAAGTTGTGATCTGTTATGATGATAGAAAATTAATTAAAAAAGAAAGAAATACAGCTATTACTTTTACTTTTTTCAAATACTACCAACTAAATTGGACTTCTCTACACTGGACAAATTTACGCTTTAATTATAGAGGCTTTGCATCAAAATTATATAAAATTATATAAAAAATTTTTTGATAACTAGTTTTTCATATCACTACCGCTTATACTATTGTACTTTAGAATCTAAAAACAACAAAAGGTATGTTGTAAAGAATGTATAGTCAATAATAAGAGAATACAGAAGTGTTTTATAGAACTAATTTATTATATTTTATTTGATGATTGTAATGCCAGTTAAATGTATTTATTCTACAAAATTTCCACTTGAAGGTTACGTAGAATTTAGTTTTACCTATCTTGTTTCAAGTGACCGTGGAAAAATTCTCAGCGCTCACGTACTTATAAATGGAAGACAGTTTTTGTACGATCGGCTGGCGCCGCATGTTTCGGAAGATTATCTACGATTCAACATGCATATGTAGCAAGCATACCGTACAAATTTTACTTGCTAAGAACCCTAGCAAGCAAACGACGATAATATTCGTTTCTTGGCTCTTGGTAACGTTCGACTTTTGTAAGCAATCGCTCGAATAAAGGTATTTTTAAGTTTACAATATACTTATTGTAAGTATAATATATATATGGCTCGCAAATATGAATAATCAATATTTCAAAAATCTGTTGATAAATTACATAAAAAATTGAGAGTCGAATCAATATGCCACATTTAATTAAAATTAATATTCATCATATTGAAAACTGTAAATAAATACTTAAATTTAAAGGCTTGAAATTAAACAATCAAATTTAAAAGTTGCGTCGTTAGAGTTCATGTGATGGCTCTACTCTAAAAAAAATTATTTTATTTTTTCATTCGGACGAACGAGGTACGTGTATTTTGATCATATATTATAGATATTTAAATGTGAAAAAATCATAATTAGTTAAAGTGGATTTAAATAATAAATCATCATCACGAATGATGTTTTATATAGGTTTGACTCTTTGAAAACATTATAATATCCCATCCGTTTATGATTTTAAATTTAGATAGAAATTAATAGAAATATTGAGTTGGAAAGAAGTTGAAAATTGAGAAAATTTGCTAAATTCTCCTCAGTCGAGCACAAGTCTCTGCTGAAAAAGTGAAATATGAAATTTTCCCTCGCCATAGCGACCCCCACGGATGCAGAGCGGCTATAAATACCGCGCAGAACCCTTTCAGCTTTCGCCTCCTCTCTCGTCCGCACGTACGAGTGAGCTGATAAACAAGACGGAAAATGAAGTATTATATATTCGTGAGCAAGCTCTGGCCATAGCTACCGGGTGGAAAATGGGCGGGTCAAAAGGTCAAGGTCCGGCCGGGCGAGCGCGGCCCAGGGTGCGCCTGGGGTAGGTACACTTGGAAAACGCTGAAAGCTCGCGCGCCACCGCCAAGGGGTTATTGATCTCGCGCGGGTGTATGCGCGCGCGCGCGCCTGCTCGCTCAGATTCTCCAGGAGCAGCGAACCTTCGGCGCGCGTTCGAGAGGGCATGACTATCTATATAATGTGGCTTGGCGAGGAATGAGCGAACTCTCGGCTAGTGACGGCTCTCCACTGCGGGGATTTTCATCAGAGGGATGCCTGTAAATGGACGGAGTAAACCAATGGGATCAGCGCTCGCTGGAAATCTTTGCTTTTTCAGGGAGTGACTTATTTCGCTTTCAACAGATATACAATAATAATCATTCTTGTCTATAGATTTCTTTTGGGATTCAATGTTGATTTGAGTACGTAGTTCTTTAATTCTCGTATACCTTTGCGCACACTAAACAACTTGTTCATCATGTCGGAATTCATTACACAAATGATGAAAGAAAATTTTTTATTTACTCGTTTATGACTATTTCTTATATTTTTCCACAATTATAAATATATTGTAACTCATTTGACTTCACTACAATTTTAAAACGTCTGAACTTTGTAGGAAGAAATTTTAATTGTAACCGAAATACTGTTACAAAAACGTGTAAAAATTCTATTTTCTCAGCCTTCCCAGTGATTAATTGATATGTAACTAACGTTGTTTTTGATTCGTCTTCCACGTGGAAATTTTTAATATCAGTATTTTTATATTTCGTCTAATATTATTTTCTGCTTCCATTCTACATCATTCAGATATGTTTTGTATTTTTTTAATTTTTTACTTCTCTCATTTGATTTGCGGGTTTTTTTTTCTCTTTGTTACAATGCGAATTAATACTTCCAAAAAATTGAATGCCAAAAGTGGGGTTTCGTAGTCACAAAATGCCTATGGTTATTTTTAGCCCTATAATGTTATTCGATTATGGAGTGCTTTTGGCGTTTATTGCTTGAATTGCGAAAACTAGAAAAAGTTTTATTTTCATCAATTTTTTCAATTATTTCTAAAAGTTAAGAGTTATTACGATAACGTATTAGTTTATTAGTTGAAAATTTTTAAATTCAATTCGCTGACGTGTCTATATAAACTATTCAAACTCAATTTAACGTTTTGAATATTTGAATAACATTTACTTTGAGTGAGATTAAACAATTTGTTAAAATGGCACGTATAAAAATTTAATTGAAAAATCGAAGTTTCTAATTTGTTGTAGTTCGCGTGCACTTTTTATAACTGAAAAGTAGTTTTGCTGGTCGATTAATCAATCAATAACTTACAAAGCCAAAGTAATTTTAGAATTGTAAGGTGCTAGCTTTTTGAAAAAGAAACCTACTGTTGTTCGTAGTCTACCTTCTAGTCCTGCTGTTATCCAAGACATAGGTGATAGGTATCATCCTCTACTAATCAAGCTCTTACCCGCGCTGACGCAATCTATCGCCTCGGCACGGCCATCCCCCAGCGATCGCCCGTAAAGTTAGCCCTTTGGGGCTGCAAAGTGGAGAAGAGCCATTGGCAATCTGGAGCGCGCAGGACAGAGACAGCGCTATGTAGCTGCCCGTGCGCATATATAGGCAGGCAGGTAGGAGGTACAGCTGCACGCGCGCAGCGCGCAGACGAGCTGCTGCTGACGGGCACACAGAGTTCATCGGAGCGGCGGCAAGAGCGCACCGCGAGCGAGGCGATTGTCAAAAGAGTGCGATACGAATAAGTATACGAGTACTTAGTTTATCTTGCTGCTGGCAAGTGTCGAGGGGAAAGGTGCGGAAGAGGAGGAAACGCTGGAAAAAGTTTTGCGTGCGGAACGCGCTTGTGTCACTCCTGGCTCAGCTGAAGGAAAAGAGAGAAGTAATTACAGGATAAATATACATGTACACACAGTTTGTGTGACTCTCTCTCTCTCTCTCTCTCTCTCTCTCTCTCTCTCTCTCTCCCTCTCTCTCCCTCTCCCCTCTTTCTCGCTCTATCTCTCCGCCGAACGACCGCTCGCAGGTTTCCCATCCCAGTGCAGTGTGTCGTTTGCGGTCGGCGTAGCTGAAGCGTGCGAATTGCAGGCTCGCGCGTTCCTTTCTCTCTTTGTATACCTATTTATTATCATCGGCGACTCTCGTCGGACTCGCCGCCGACTGCGAACAGGTTAGAAACACTCTTCCGCTGCTGATGTATATACGCAGAGGCCAGTACAGTGCGTCCTCCTAGGCTCTATATATATATATGTATATATACACGGTCGCGCGCTCTCTTCCTCTCGTCTCGCTCCGTCTCTCTTGCTCGTTTCCTCCCCCGACAACAGTATAGCGTCTCTCGGGCGCGTATATGCGCAGAGTGCAGTGTGTACATCACTGTGCATAACGCTCTGCTTGTGACGCTGTTTCGCACGGCATCCGCCGGGGTTTTGTACCTACAGTGTTTTTTTTTGGGTATCGAATGAGGGCGGACATTGTGTTTTCGCGCGGAGAGACGTCGACCCGGGGATAGGCCGTGCGCGCGCGTTGCTTCGGTCGCTCGCTCGCAGGGTTGACGGAACGCAAATCGATCGAAGAGAGAGACAGCAGAGAGTATAGGAGAGAGAAAGAGAGCGAGCCCCTTGGGCCTTGCACTCGACTCCGATTTTCGTCCTCTTGCTGTGTTTAATCCGCTCGTTGTTGTTTTTTTCTCGTAAGTGTCTGACTGCGACAGAGGAAGCAGGTTCGTCCCTTTTTCTCCTTGGCGCACAATCGTTTCTACTTTTTATTTTTGTTTATCGTTCAGAACTTCGAAATATGGGGGACGGGAAGTCGACTGTTTTGTTCTTTTTTTAGTGCAAGAATCGTATCGAGATTTATTTTGCATCTGCTTTTTATAGACTGATGCATTGTCACTCAAACTTTAACACACTGGATTTATTGAAAATCAATGAAAGTCAGGGTTTTTTTGTGGCAAAAATTCATGTTCATGAATGAATCAAGGAATATTATTTTCAAGCCCTTGACATAGAGCTTCTTATTACTAATAATTAATCGTCTTATTCATTCTAATTAAATAAAATATTTTTATTTTTCAGAATGAATCGTACAATGAGTGAGAAGGAGGAGCTTGTGAAGAAGTCCTTGTTCAGCTTTGTGAGGAAGCAAGTTCCAACTGCTCAGCTAAAGTAATTATAATAAATGTCAATATTTATTTATATAAATTTATCCTAGAAACAATAGCTAATTACAATTGATTTTTTATACAAATTGCACACTAAACTATCTAATCATTTTAGAAAATACTTGTAAAATATAACATAGTAAACAAATACTCAGTTACTTGGAGTTAATTTTAGTTCTAAGGAATTTTCAAAGTATACATTATAGCAGGAAATATTTAATAATATGTATTATTATTATTACATATAATAATATGTACTTCTGTAAATAAAAGAATATATTTATAAAAAAGAAATTATCCCTTATACACAAGTCTGATTAAGCAAATTATTTTTAGCTTAATAGATGACATAGTTTTGGGCTATGTAGTGAGCATGGTGGAAGAAAGTGCTCTGGACGATGAACTTGATGTCGATGGGCTCAGTGAAATGGTATCTGCTTGTCTTCCGGAATTTTCTACCATTGAAAAAGAAGCAGTATCCAAATGGTTATTTGATATTGAAAGTCAGCTGCGCGAAGACAACAAAGAAAGTAACGAGAATACTCAACAGCATGACCCTCTAAGTTGTCTTAGTTTAGCAGCACTGCTTCCACCTGAGACTCAAAGACCTGCAAGGGTTCACCATTTGTCAGAGACTAGTGATGCTGGCAGTGATTCTAGTGGGGAGTACTTTGCTGAAGTAAGTAGAATAACCACTTCTAATAAAAAAATTGATATAGTAGCTTTAACGTACAAATTAAAATAAATTCTATTATATTTTATTAATTGATTGATTATAACGTATATAAAATCAATCTTTTGCCTGCAATAGGAGTCTTCCTGGGATCAGCTAGCAGATCAGGTAGCACTTCTGCAAGAAATGTTCCCTGGTGCAAGTCCTGCTGAAGCCCGTCACTGCTTGGCTGTTGCTGACGGAGACATTGCAAAGGCAGCTCAGTTAGCCCTCCATAGACAAGAAGCTGGACAAAGTATTGCTAGCAATCTTACTTTCCTCACAGTAAGTATAGTTTACTTATTATTAAACTTAGTATTTATGATTTTCAGTAATTAAATAATTTTTTAAAAATCATAAAAATATAATTAACTAAACATACATAATAAAAAATTCATTATTAGTTGGAATTTGAAATGTATCAATTTTTATGTATAAAGACATCGTAACTTTTTGTCTTATCAATATTTTTATCAATCAGTGAGCGATCATGTATTTAAATATTTATGCTTATGGCTCAACAATTGTTGTGTTTGTAAGATGAGTAATAACTACTCTTGATATAAAAACTTTTCAATTTCATATAGTATGATTCATTGTTTTGCAAAGCCATTTTAAAAGTTTTTTCATCAAGTTTCATATTATTAAACTGTTTTTTTTACGCTCCATAGCCCAACAGTCGAAATAAGGCACGAGTGAATGACGAGGAACTGAAGGCCCGCATCATAAACCGCTATAGCTACGTCGATCGGGACGACGACGCACGTGAGCATCGGCCAGTCGCTCCAAAGACTGAGCCGAAGAAGCTTGTGCGTTACTTAGACAACAAGATCGTGTCAGTAAAAGGCGAGCGGTTCACCGAAGTGAAGCGCGGCGGCGAAGACGAAGACGGAAACGAGGCCGGCCGCAAGCCCCGGGGTCATTGTCGCCCGTAACCAGTCACCCTGCCTCCACCCCCTGATCCACCCCCCTGGAGGCATCCTCGACTTGCTCGCGCCCTACATCGTCATCTATGCGACGGCGCTCTCCGACTTTTTCTGCCACTGCTGCGTGACCGAGCGTGAGACCAGCTTGTGGACGTCAAAGTCAACTCCGGGATGGATTTCATTAACTCTAGGCCAACTTTTTACTTTACTTTTTTTATCCCCTTTGTTGCCGTCTTTTATTAGACATTAATTTTTATTTATTTTTTTTATTTTATACTTTGAAAAACTGTAAGAGTTCTCGAAGGTTTTCTGCAATGCATTTATCACAATAATACGAAGAAATTGGTAGAATTTTGTTATTATTGCACATACGTGTATGTGTTTAAAATTTACTTAAAAAGAAGTTTTTTTTTTATAATTTTGATCATAAAATGCGTTTTAATAATTTTATGACTTTATAAAATAACAAAAATTTTATAAAATAACAAAAGTGGAAAGTGCTACTTTAGCGTACGCTTGCAAACGTATAAAAGTACAACTTCACGCGCGGAGGGTCAAAAGAATCTATTAATTTGTACAGGTGTTTGAAACAATTTGAATCTTTTATTTTGTGATTATAGTGATAGCACGTTTTTTATAATTATACAGTAAAATGTCATATTTTATAAAAATAGTACTTTTCGCTACTAGTGCTCGCTTCGCTCGGGCAACACACGCACGCTCGTGCAAGAATCATTTTCACCACTATCAAAATTTTTTTGATACAACGCGCGTAAAGTACTATTAGCGCATGTTTGCAAACCTAAACGTGTATAAAAGTTATCTGAATGAGAGTTGAAAGGAATTCAATTGAAAAATGTTCTCTTTTTCATTTAGTCTATCAAACATTCGAGAATTTTTACTGTGGTTTACAGACGTCTTACTGGACTAAGTTTTATCTGTTTTCTTTTGCCTATGTTATATAAATTTTATATACGCAGTTATTACTGTGTTCTTATTAAATTTATAATTTTGACCTTGAAATATTATTTTTGAGTCCTTATAAAGACTAATTTAATTTACTAATCATTTCAACACTATGTGTTTTGAATGACTGAAAAAAAGATACTGTATATCTAATACTATTTGAACAATGATATTAATTATCACCACAATAAATTTAGTTATTAATTCTTCAATTCTCTGAAGTCAAGTCATTATATCTAGATTTAATTAATGGTGAATTCCAGGGTACGTTTTTTAGCAAACAGTTTTACAATGTATTACGATTTAGACTGTTCATAATAAACGACCTCACCATGAATGCTCTACTATAGTCTTGCGTGTAATAAGAACTCAAAAATAATTATTTTATTTTTCATGGTTAAATTTTTTTTTACTTTTATTACTCTTTTTTATGAACTATAAATTTGTACAGTTTGTTGCAAAATATTTAGTCTAAGATTCCTTGACATTTCACTTGATTACTGTAGCTCTAAATTTATAATGGCATGCGTAAAATCAAAGGAAAGTCCCTCCGATGTTAGCTTTGACGTCCGGAGTTCTGTAAGTGTAAATACAACGAGGACGTAGCGATTTATCCTTTCGCTCGAGCGTATAATGGCCATGATAGCCGTAAGGTTGATTGCACACTCGCGTTTTTATCTTTTATTTTTATTATTATCCCATCGATTTTGTTATGAGGAACTACCCTGGTAGCTTTATTTTATTTTATTGAGACTGATTTTAATGGACTTGGCGTTTCTTCTCCAAGCTTGTCGAAGACTTGCCGTACGTTATAAGATTAAGTTTGTAAATTAAAACTTATGCAACAATCAGTTTTTGTGTTATTAGAATTTATTAAAGATTGAACTCATATATTTTGTTCATACATAGCTATTTTATTTGATATTGATATATTCTTGATTTTATTCAAAATAATTGATTTGGTGATATGAATAAAGGGGAATAAGTCGATTATACATAAAGACTTGATACTATAGATATGAAGCAAAGGTTTACAATATAATTTACAGACTTAGTCGAACGTATTTAAAAAAAATATATGTGATAATCACAGCAGTTAGTAAGTAATGCAAGCTGCAAAAGAGTCACTGCAATCCTGCAGAACTAATGAAAAAACGCGGGTGTGCAGTCTAAGCCGAAAGATTTAAAAAAATGCGTTTTACCCGAATTGGGTATGTCCGTGTCGTGAGTATTCGGAGCTCGAATATGCGATTATTGTACATATAAGGCGAAAAAATAAGGAAAAAAACGAGAGTTCGTAGTGAGTGATAATGACGCTTCGCATCGAAGTGACAGCGATGTATTTGCGATGAAAGTTTGGTAAGAAATAAGCGCGCGGTGTGATGATAAAGAAAAATAAAACTAGGAGCAAAATGAAATTACGGATGGGGGTGGCTTGTTATAAAAAGAGGTGGGTGACGATGAGACGTACATACTCAGAATCATGATAAATCGTTCCCTCTATTACAGAATGATCTTTTGTAAATCAAAGAATTGACGGAGAACTCTTAAAAAGTAATTCTCTGGTCATGAATGTCGATAAATTCAAAATTAACATATAAAGGGACCGCTGCTACCTCTTTGGCATCGTGTCACATTCGTGAATTACACTAGTCTACAGAGCGATACTGCACCCTTTGATATTTAAAAAACTAATCATAGTTGAATTTCTCTTTATTGATGAAATATTAATTTGTGTAAAATAGATCATAATATCGAAAAATTGTTTAAATATGATAATGCAAGCTCTTAATAATAACATACGTATGGAATAACTGTATTGCTTTTTAATTAAGGAAAGATAAATGTGCGAAAATTATTTGAAATGAGCCGACAAAGGAACATTTGAATTGGAAAAGATCGAACTGTAAAAGAGAAATCGCTTTGCTCGACGAGTCAATCGATCGACCGAATTCTACATCCAACTGAGATAATTGCATAAAAAGACTTAGGATACTTAAGATCACCAATTTTACACGACGGTTGGCTACACCGCATTCTTGGTCACGTAATTTTTAAGTTAATAATCATATAATAATATAAGGCGCTGCGCTCTCTCGAAAAAGCAATCGCCAAGTCAGATTTAGTTTTTAATGCAGATTTAAACGTTTTTTTTCTATTTTTGTTTACACGATTTACGCGATGAAAGAAAACAGAGAAAAATGAACAAAAAAAGTCGTAAAACAATGTTAAAAAAGCGAGCCTTTCGATTGTTGAGGCCGTACACGCTTTAAAATTAGAGACTTCGCTGCTGGCAGACGAGATCATGATCTGTTTTGCAAATAATTAAATTACACTGCGTAAAAATCGCATTTTTTAGTCGCGTAAAAGAACTTCGGTCATGTAGTGACTGCTAAGGGGGTTCTAAAGCATTCCGTACGCGTTTATATAATCCGTGCTATTTCAAAATCGTATAAATGATGCGACTGACCTTTGTAAAACTAATTATACTATAGACTTAAATTTATGAAGCCATTAGAATTTAGCATCATTTCATATCATCTTCAAGCTCTGTCATAATCTTATATAAAAATTAGTATCGGTAACATTCTACGACAGTGTCATTAAAACATAGCTTAGATAGCTACAAATAGAAAATAACCGTTTGATTTAATAAATTAGTAACCTTAATTTAGTTCATATATTTAGTTTTTCTAATCTTCATTTCAACAATTATACAGTTTATAAATAAGGCACAATCTCAAAGTGATCGCACTTATGCGTTTTGTTCACATCACAGCTTTAGAGCCTCTTTCAGTGAAAACAAATATTGTACCCCCTCGATGGATGACATCGAATCGATGTATTACACTTTACGATATAACAGTTTTTTATACGTAGAAGAAATGCCACCATTTCGCCGTACTGTACGCGTCAATAAATATAGTCGGCAAGGCTCGATCGATCATTCGAAAAAAAAAATGAACTTTGAAAAGTCGCTTTGAATTACAAATATGCCGTCGACGCAATTCTGCAGTGTGTTTTCCCATAATAGCATTGTAATGTACCTTTTTGCGAACTAAACGCGCGACGACAAATGCGTTTACAAAGCCATATAATTTACCAGTATTACTATTGATATATCTTTATCAATTATATTGCAGACTTTTAAGTGTAAAGCAAAGGAAGACAGTGAACGCGTTCGTGTGAATTATACACCATGAAAAATGCGATGAACCGGTTTTTCACTTCCTCCAACCACCGTTGGAGTGGTAGGCAAAGTCTTTTATACTTACAAGATTATTTCGACGCTCCAACGAAAAGTAGCGCGATTCAGGTTCCGACGAACACTAGCCCGTTTCACCGCTTGTAACGAAGACTAACGCGTATTATTGGTTTGCGTTGAAGCCCGGTTGAAAAGGTCTGATAAAACCACATAAAAAGGGTGCAAAAACCTAATAAACTATATGGGTTTTGCACCCGAATCTGCAAATTTTTATTAGTTTTTATCGCTAGATTATAGCGAAAACTAGCGCAATCCAGTTTTTCAGCAAAACTTAGTACGTTAGTATTAGTATTAAAGCAACGAAACGTACTAGATTTCGTAGGAGACATCATAATTTGAGATATTTCAGCTACTACCTAGTTAAATAAACTAAATTATCAAAATAGTATAAAGCAATATTGATTATTATAAAAGTTTTCATCAAAAACTAAAATTTAACTGTTGAGTTATATTGACATTGAAATAAAGAATAAGTCTATAACAAAATTAACTTTGCCTGCCACTGACTGACGATTGGATCTGTGGTAGTTTTTTCATCCAATCAATTACTACTTAGGCTGTAAGAATTAACAATAATGAACTTGGCAGTTGTATAATTTCTCTAAAGAATAGTTTATCGGAAGCCCATTAGCTAGGCGAATTCAATATCCCATGCATTGGGTTATGTACTTTCAACTTCGCCTATAATAATGGCTAAGAAAAAAAACCAAGAAATTATTTGAATAAAAAAACTCGTTGCAATTAGCTATATACTTGAAATTTTTGATGATATTATCCGCGGTATACGTGCATGTGTGCGTGATAATGAAAGTTTAATAAAACTTTTCACACCTATCTATCTTTTTATATTATTAATTAATACCTTAATAAACATCGGAATGTACTAAATTAAAATAATCGTATCATTGATTTATACGAGAATTGTATATTTAAAAAAGGGGGACGCTGACGAAACCAATAGTTATACATTAGACTTTTTCAAAATATAAAAATTAAAAAGTTTGGATTGCAGAGAGTGCTGGAAATAAATTTCCAGCAAAATGAGGTTGAAATTTGAGAAAATAAGTGAAAAAATGAAGATTTCATCAGAATTTTAGTAGTCAAACTAACAAGTATATATACTGTTTAATATTATTTACGTTATATTGACCATCAGTTTTGTTTTAATGATTTAGATTTAATATATTGTTGGGCTCAAATCAGTGTTATAGTCTCCTATCCTTACTTTGTCCCAGCGGATGCGGATGTCCTTCATTTATAATGTTTTTTTTCTTTATAAAGCATTCATAAAGTTCTTTATGAATTTCGAACAAAATGGAAAAAATTTATATTACCACCGATGCTTTGATTAAATGATGAAAGTATTAAAAAGTAAAATCATTAAGAACACTATTATGATAAATTTAATGTTAAACAAGACCAATTGTGTCTAATGAGTTCTTTTAAATTGAATATCATTCGAAGAAATATAATATTTATTGTATTTTGAAAAATATGTAAGACTTTATCAAAATTATGAAATGTATCTTTTGTGAAAAATGCCTATTATATTAACAGATATACTTTTTATTAAGATTTAAATAAAATAAACGCCAAGTATGTGCAAGTATATATAGATAGAATCTTAGAACTGTTCACATCCACATAAGCGCATTACCCCAAGTGTAAATCGTCGTATAAATTAAGGCGAAAACCGATGTAAGGATTGTAATTGTTTAAATGTAAAAGAAACATAAAACCTTGTTATTAAAAGCCGATAACACCATCTCGCCAGTGTACTGTAAAAAAATCTTGACAACATAACAAAAATAAAAAAAAATTAAAAAAAACATTTTGCGTTATTATTATTAAGCATTATTTTACACATATAAGATTTTTATAATAAAAATGGTAACACAGTAAATACAACTATGTGATTTTTAAAATTTATTTTTATTCTTAAATATTAATAATACAACGGCAGCAATAATTGTAATTAAGAGTTTGTATTAAAAAAAAATTAATTTTATTAATGAATTCCTACAGATAGGTACTATTTAAAATTGTAATATATGAAAAGCGTTCCATTAAAAATTTTCACTTCAACCTGATTCTTCATTTATAACTTTTCTTAATACAGTAAAAAATTTTTGACTGATCTTGGTATATAAATATAAAGTACTGAAGCCTTCACTCAGTTTTTTAGATTTTAAATAAATATTTTACTTTCAATAGTCAATAAAAGTGTTATTGATCATATAAATTGCAAAAAGTATAGAAACACACTTACAATGAGTCTTTAAAATTTAACATTGAAAAATTTAAACATATAATGACGTATATATAATAAAGAAGTATATATAGCTCAGAAAACTTTTGTAATTAAATTTATAATTTATTTTTTTCTTTCAAAATGATGAATAAGTTCCCTCTTCTTCTAGATCAAAGTAAAATAAAACAAATCTTTAATTAGTATATATGTCTCGTATCTTACATATTTACTTTTATATATAAAATCCATATTTTGTTCATACGAAGGCTCGGAGATTATGCTATTAAAAATAAATATAAGTAGCGCACTTGTACGGTGCAAATCTCGTATTTTTATTTATCATTCGACTTCCTTACACAAATTAAACGATTACATTAAATAATGACAGTATGAGATTAATCTTTAAGGAAATATAAGGATCAACTAATTGCAAAATTATTGACATTCAAGGTCGGTTTCTGTCTTATCACAATTTCTCATTAGAAACTGTCATACAGATGTTTCGATGTAATCGCAGTTCAGTCAAAATACTTTAATGAAGTTTTAGCTATAAAATGGATAGAACAGATCGAGGTATTAATCTTTGTACAGAAATTGACAATTTGTAGTTACAAACTTTCTTAATGTGACTAATTTTACTACAATTATTACTAGAGATATATACAATAAATTTTCATAATACATAAAAAAAAATTCAATTTTTCAATTTAAATAAAGAATGAAAGAATAATAAAAGCGAGTTATTTATAAATCTTTCTATTTATGATACTAAATTATTTCGTCATGATAATATAAATTACTAGTATTATGAAATGGAACTATTTTCAAAATTCGGAAGTAAAGTAAAGTAATATATAAGTAAATTATCCTTGCAACATATTTATATATATTATGTATTTACTTCATGGAGAATTGGTTTTTCTTTCAAAACAAAATAAAAAGCAGTACAATGTGTCTATTTCCAGTCGAAGAAAATTTACCTCGGTCTGCGTAAAACGACGTACTGTCACATTCCGCAGCATTCACTCTATAACTTAAGACTATACGAAAAAAAATCAGTCGCCGCACTAGTTTACTTCTTCTTCTTTCTAGGCTGGGGAGCCGGCAAATTCTCAACTTTACGCTTTGAAGCAGGTTTCGTACCGACGCTACCACCTCCTTTCTTCTTTCTTTCCTGCCTTTCACGCTCTTCTAGTTCCTGATTTTCCCTCTCGATCAGAGTAATCAACGTGTTACACCTACGTTGCAGTTCTAGCGCTGTGCGTGATTTTACGAACCAGTCGAATCGGAACTGTGGCGCGGATCGAACTGTTGCTCTCAACTCTTCATATACGTTTTCTTTATCAAAACCTAAAAGAAAATATTTGTATGGTTATAAAGGTTTTTATAATTCATATGAGTTTCAATATAATAATTAGCAAACATTTTTCTCATTATATAAAATATTTTTTAGCAAGGGCAAATATTTTCGTGATTTAAATAGACCTTGAAAGTAAATATACTTCTATGAAACTTTACCTAATTTATGCAGCATGCACACGAGGAATCTGTCTTCTTCTTCGGTATAATTCTTGCCCTTATTTGTACCATAAGCTATTCTAAGCTGGTGGAAAGGTGCCCGATACCTAGCCATTTTAGCGTCTAATGCTTTCTTGATTCCAGCCCGGCGCTGAATTTTGGCCTCACCACGCTCGATTTGTGCCATCACGCGATCGATATCCTGAAGTTCGTGACAACGCTCCCAGAAAACGGCAGAATACTCCATAACTTCTTCGGGAGTTTTACCTTCGACTTCTTTGGCAATATTTTCTATGTCATCGCGTCCGTATTTTTCATTTGCCTTAATAAATTGATTAAAATCACGTTTTGTCCAATTAGTAAAACCTTGGGTGAGAAGTTTTTCTTTTTCAACAACTTCTTCGTCACTAAGAGGCTGAGCCTCATCAATTTTACGTTGTTCCTCTTTTTGAATCCTTGCTGCATCCGAACCTGAATGAAAGATTTTTTGTTATATTATCAAAATTAATTATTAAACTCATATTATTAATGAATTCCATAGTAATAATAGTTTTCTCATTTATTACCTAATTCTGGATTTTTAGGTACTTTGTAGCCAACTGTTTGTCGGAAATAGTAAATTTCTTGATCAAGAAGTTCAAAAAGCCTAGGTGGAAAGAACTGAAAGTCTTGCACTATTGGTTGTTTCGGTGGCCTAGGCGCTTTCGGAGCTTTTGGTTCAGATACACGAAGTGCTTCGCGGAAATATGCGTCAACGGCATAGTTAGCTTTTCGCTCACGCTTTGGAGGTTCAATCCAATTTCCTAAGCCCAAAATCTTCTGTTTTTCTCTGTAATCCTGACCCTCAAACTGATAAACAGAATCTGTCGGCGCATCAACGGTGAAATTTCGAAGAGACGATTCACCGAGGCTCTCTAGTTTCTGTTTCATTTCTTCAGTTTTCTCTTCACCTTTTTGTAGAATGGTGTCTATATCTTCATCAGTGATAGCACTATCTTTAGAAGCAAAAACTTCGTTTGCACCGTGTCGGATAATGTTTAACATCTCGTCTTTATTCAAAGCATTCTGTTTTGCATCCACGAGTCTACCTTGTTGAATAACAAGCTTGTCCAGCCTCAACTTTACTTCAGCTCTTTCAACAATCTTTTCTTCGACAGTGTTCTCAGTGATGAAACGGAATACTCGTACCTAATGTAAAAATCCAAATAAATAATTTTGTAAAGCTTCTAATGAAAATATTTTTAAATATAATTTTAAAAACGATTGATTTAAAAAAAAAAATGTTACGTATATATATCATTACCTGTTTTTGTTGGCCGATACGATGAGCACGATCCATAGCCTGCAAGTCCATTTGTGGATTCCAATCAGAATCGAAAATGATAACGACATCGGCGGTAGCAAGATTAATACCCAAACCACCGGCACGGGTGGACAACATGAAAATAAACTTCTCGCTGCCGGGGGCATTGTACTCGTTGATCTGTCTCTGACGGTCTTCGTGAGCGGTATTACCATCTAAACGGCAATACTGGTAGCAACGCCAGTGACAATAGTCTTCCAAGATGTCTAACATTCGTGTCATCTGACTGAAAATCAGTACTCGAGATTCTTGCTGCTGAAGCTTTGGAAGCAGTTTGTCGAGGATAACCATTTTACCACAGTTATAGACGAGGTGCTCATCTGTTGTATAAGGTGGACCGGGCTCGGCACCATCGAATAGGTACGGGTGGTTACAACATTTGCGCAGCTGCATAAGAATGTTCTGTAGACGCATTTTTTCAATCTTTCCGGCTCCATTCACGATATCGATATCTTTCATAAGAACTTTTGTGTACCATTCACGTTGCATTTTACTTAAACCTATAAAAAACAATTAACGTTAACTTTATCCCATGCATCAATTTTATTAAATATTATTTTATTATGGAAAGTTTTTTAACTTCAAATTAAATTCAAAAGTTTTGGCTTTACTAAAATAAAAAATAATTGTACAGGTAATATATACATTATAAACTTTTTTTTCTTAATTAATGAATGTCTTATTGTTAAAATTAAAGAACATTTGCACTGACCTATGTAAACCTTCATTTCCTTCTTTGGCTTCAATCCCTTCTCTACTTCGGATTTCAACCTACGTAACAAGAATGGTCTTAGTACAGCATGCAGTCTTTCAATAAGAGTATTGTCCCCTAAGAAACTGTTAGTGTTAAACCACGAATCAAAATCTTCTGAACTGTTGAATACATCAGGTAGAAGGAAATTCAAAAGTGACCACAACTCGTGTAAGTTGTTTTGGAGAGGAGTACCAGTCAACAAAAGTCTATTAGCTGTTTTACATTCTCGCAAAATTTCAGAAAGCTTAGATTTTTCATTCTTTAATCTGTGAGCTTCATCTACTACCATGTAACGCCAATTGAATTTCTTGAAGACCCATTTTTCTCTTAAAACCATTTCGTAAGATGTTACACAAACATCCCATTCTCCTGGCAACATCACATCCCTGATAAAAGCATTTCTTGTGTCAGAATCACCAATTAGAAAAACTGTTCTTAACGAAGGACACCATTTTTTGAATTCATTCATCCAGTTGGCTAATGTAGTTTTTGGAACTACAACAATGTGAGGTCCAGAAATGTTCCTGAAGTGCTTCATGTAGCCAAGTAAAGAAATAGTTTGTAAGGTTTTTCCTGTAAAATAAAAGGCAGTTACCAATAAGTGATCAAAATAACAAAGATAACGTTTTTTTTTTTTTCTTTTTTCAAATTAAGAGCTAATTAGGCAGATGTCTAAAGATATATATTTTGAAGTTCAATTTGTTATTTAAAAAATGCTGACTATTCGCCCAAAGATCACATAAATAACATGGATTCACGTGTCTCTAAGACTTGAAGATCCAAATTATTTACATGATCTTTGTGCTAATAAAGCCAGTAGTTAAAAAACCTGTTGTGTCAATTCCATATTATTGTTTATAAGAATTGTTATGTTATTTAAAGTAAGTAACATTATCTATTAATAGTTTTACTTTATCTGAAAGTTGCACGTCAGAATTATAGACAATGTGTAAACAGTAAAAAAAAGAAAAAATATAAACTTCACACATTTAAATTATTGGTTTGGTGTTGTAAGAAAGTATAATGCAACGAGTGCTTACCAAGACCCATCTCATCAGCCAGAATACCATTGATGCCATTCTCATAGAGAGATATCATCCAGTTCAGTCCTCTGATCTGGTAGTCCCTGAGCTCTCCAGACTTGATGTACGGCGGCGAATTCTCGAAACGCGTGACGGGCGCAGTGACGGTGGAATCGGCGGCAAGTAACTCTTCATCTTCCTCTTGTTCCGTCTTACTGTGCCGGTGGTCGGCCGGATCCTTGCTGCCGGAGTCAGACAGGGAAGCTGGAGCTGGAGCTGGAGCCGGAGCGGGGACGGGGGCAGGGGCGACGACGGCAGCAGCAGCAGCACCAGCCGCCGGCGCCTTCCGCGGCCTGCCAGGCTTGATCTTCAGCGGACTCGTTTTGTCCTTAGCCTGATTAGTCATGAAATGCGAGAAGATCTCAGTTTGCTTGAGCAAGAAATCGAAGCGCTTGCTGCGGTCGGTCTCGAGCTTCGTCTCGAAGTCGCCACCGCCACGCGACGAGGACGTCTCCGCCGAGGAGTCGTTGGAGTTCTCCCCCACATCACTTGCATTCTCATCCGCGTTCTTTGACATGTTGCTCAGTTGCGGTGACACGCAGCTGTCCTGTGGCGCGACGAACAACGGCGATGCCGCGTCCGCGTTTGCTTTTGCCTCGTTGAGACGCTTGATCCAATCTTGGATGGGGTTTGCCCTTTCACTTGTTTTCTTTAATTTAATGCTTCCTTAATGTTTAGAAAACACACGCGCGAATAATTAGCCGTCGGTAGTACCGACGACGAGGACGACGGCTTGGGTCGCGCACTCGTGCTCACACGCTGCCCAATGAGACACTCTGGGCACTGGCGGAGTGGCGGCAGTGGCGGCGCGCGCTAGCGAGATGCCAATGCGATCGCCATCTTGATTCTCGATAAGTCGCTGCGCGTGCGACTATGTATCGAACGAAAATGTGGGGCTATTTTCGCACTCGACATACGTTTCGGGCTTTGCGCCCACTTACTTGGTATTTTTTCTGTTTTCTATACAATAATTTGAAGAAATAAAAAAGTACTTTCTATTAATTAATTATGCAAATACATGAATTCTTTCTCTCTCTCACTTAAAAAAACGATGGCCGGATGTTGTGAAGCATTTAAAGATTGATTTTAATTGGTCTGTATAAGATACGAAAATTCCCTACTCCCGCTACATTTGAATTTTTGAAATTGATTGTTAGTCTTAACTATTTAAAACTAAATAATTAAATCAAATTAGAATAAAAAGATTAATTTTCTCAGGCTTTGAAAAATTATCTAATTATCCTATCATTTAAACCAATTAAAATGAAATCATAATGAAAAAGTATATACTTATAACCCCAAAAACAAGATAGTACGCGCGCAGCGAATTTGGATTTTGCAAGTAACGTAAAAAAAGCCATTGCGTAATAAATATTTACATTGACAAATTAAAACTATGTATATTATTATTTTGGGGTATAACAAAAATTAGATAGATACTTATCCATTGCGTGTTATACAAAACCCTAACTAATTTGTACTTTTTTTTCTACAGAAATTTGAATAATGCCGGCTTCGATCTATCGATCGACGATCGAAAGGCTATATGGCGCAGCGCTCGACGCGCGTCTTCGAAAAAGGCGCGGAAACACGTTTTCTTAGACAAAAATGCGCGCGAACGTCTACTACTTTAGTCAGTGTGCTCTCTTATACGCACGTGCTAGTCAGCAACGATAAATATCTTAGAAGCATGGAAGGTTAACAATTATGTTTGCGCTATCTTTTTTTAGTCCAACTAACATTTTTTAAGATAATTATTATAAAATAAATTATTTATCATAATTTTGATTAATCAAAAATAGTTTCTTAATTTCTCAAAAGTTTCAAGACAAACACATGTAGATTTACTTTTTTCATCTTAAGAATAAGTATTTCAATAATAATAAATTATATAAGTTTGTATAAAAATAATTTATTTAAAAAATTTATCGAACACTATTGGCAGTCTTGATTCCATTCATATCTATTGCTGATTCGTTAAGGTCGAGTTGCCGATAGACTTCTACCGCTGAAAATGGCCTAAAAAAAATAACAAATTAAGAATATCAATATAATGACAATATAATATTTGCAATTATTTATTATTAAGGCCATGTAATATCGTGAATTTCAATATTTTTTAAATCAACATTTAAACCTTTATTTGGAAAAAGACGAACGTCAAGCGCTTCGTACACCTAAACACTATATTCAGAAATTTTTTTGAGTGATTCTATTAACATTTACGTTAGCTATCC